>NJDD01006943.1:53706-79946 GCA_002245505.1 Calephelis nemesis
ACACGATCTTATGTTTGTAATATGAACTGAATAACACTTTATATAATCTATGTTTATATACATATTATGAATTTCTAAACACGCGTTATACATACTATCAGATAGTAATATTTGAAATGATAAAATGTTCCAAAATAACTAAATATCACCTGGTTTTAGATGCAATCTACTGTTTTAGATTCCCTGGTAATTGCGAAACCGGTGTATTTGTAAGAAAATACTAATTAATCCAGAGGAAGTAGGCAGAGCTGCCATGATAAATAATAATAAAAAGAATATTAACTCAATATTCGCTCAATTGGCTCTACATGTCGGCCACAGGTCAGCGACGCATCGATAACATCTATGGTGGCTATAGGCCACAGTTGTCTCTTACCATCAGGAGACCCATGTGCTTATTCGCTGATCTCTCATAAAAGAACTAGGCAGTGAACAGTTACAATTAAATACGTAAAAATGTCTCATTTGCTATTATTACCAGAAGAATAATGCAGACAATGAAAAGGAAAACATTTTACGTAATACGTACGTCGCGACGTAAAAACAACGGTTGTTGTAACAAAATTCTCGCTATTGTCATGTTTTCTCACGCAATACTCAGTGATGAATTAAATTTTAAACAGGGTTTTAAATGTCTCAGACAAAATCACCTGATTTATAGTCCGAGAACCGTGATATCCAGACCGTAATCGTTTTATAAAAACTGAAAGTTTTTTATAACATTCAAGAATAATTCATAAGATGACGTTTTTCAATACATTGTTATGGCTGGTATAAAGACAGACTTAAAATATTAACTATCGACATATTTTAAATGGTTCTTTGAAATAATATACAAAAACCACACCAACAAGGCAATGGCCTGAAGCTTATTATCATTGTAACTCTTTACCAAAAGTATTTAAACTGATGGAAATCTTTTCTTTTTTTTAAGGTTTGGCCTTTACGTTAGTATTTTGCCATTCGTCAAGTAGAAATTTGCATACATCAATTTTAATAAATTATAATTAGTCATCAGTCATAAGTCGTCAGTAAGTCTTGTCAGACTCTTGGGTAACGCGGCGGCTTCATTACTCAAGATCATGTAAGGAGATTTGACGGCAACGAGGAAATACACGGTACGCTAATTCCTTCATGATTATTTCATATGTGCACTTTCACTGAGCAAAATTGTACAAAATGCCACCAAAATTGACTAATTTCACTCAATATCAACACGAAATTCAATAATTATGAAAAAACTTCGACCATCTTTTCTCTCGATGGCGCCAAATTTCCCTGATGGAAATCGTGAATGAAAAAAGGGATTCCAATGTTATTTGACACCTATCAAAGCTGCGATGATCTTAATTTCATAAAATTCTACTTGAGTTAATTTAGGTAGCATATTATGCTGACAAACTTTTATAAAGTGAGAAAGCTTTGACCGTGGGAAAAACTTATTGGATCTCGCTCTATTATTTCAATTACTTGTATTTTTAGTTAGGTATTATTTCTTCTGAAATATATTCAATGCATAAACATAGCTCTTTTACGATTTTATATATGTGTAGGTTGAAGCTATTGTTTACATTCTCACGCCTTAAGACACATAATAGTAAGTACTCTAAAGATGAATGCGGGTTTTTTATATACAGATTTTATGCAAAGATGTTTATGAGGAAGTTCTGGTATCAATGTCAAAATTAGTTTTTTAATAGCATTGGAATAAATCAGTCTTCATCGGCGTATTTCTAACTTTTAATAATCCGTCTGGTACTTTATTAAAAAAGGTTTTTGTATTACCTCGCTTACAAGTGAACACTAAAAAATAAGATAACCAAACTAATCGTAAATCTTTCCAAACTCAAAGCAGATGTAATGAACACATCTAATAAAAAGAACAAAGCATTACCACATACATACTTGTAATCGGAAGTTTAATAATCTGTGCTACCGTATTATCTGTGGAGCGCGCGTTTGTCTTTAAAAATAGACTTCCTGTTATGCAAACAAATATCGATACAGATCCTACGATAAAACAAAATTGAAACGTCATTATTTCTTCCACATGATTAATTATTATTTATCTATGAATATTTCGATTTTAATTTTATGTTTAAAACTGGCTAGGAGTTTTGGCGCCATTAAGAGAAAAGATGGCCGAAGGTTTTTCATAATTATTGATTTTCGTGTTTATATTGAGTGAAATTAGTTAATTTAGGTGGTAATTATATTAATTTTGTTCAGTGAAAGTGCACAAATGAAATAATCATGAAGAAATTAGCGTATCGTGTATTTCCTCGCTGCTGCCAAATCTCAATATACGAGCTTGAGTAACGAAGCCACCGTTTTACTCAAGACCCAGACATGACTTTGTAAATAGTGACTAATGACTGAAGACTTATTAATAAAGACATGGCAGATTGGCCTCAAAGTCGCCGTAGCCGGTCCCAGAAAGGGGCTAATTACCTACTAACTAACTTAAAACTGGGTTTTGGCGCCATCGAGAGAAAAGGTGCTCGTTTTTTTTCATAATTATTGAATTTCGTGTTGATATTGAGTGAAATTAGTCAATTTTGGTGGAAAAAATTGCCTATTTTTAAATTAGGGAGTTTTGGCGTCATTGAAAGAAAAAATGGTCGAAGTTTTTTATAATTTAGTGTTTATATTGATTGAAATTAGTCAATTTTGTTCAGTGAAAGTGAACAAATGAAATAATCATGAAGAATTTAGCGTATCGTGTATTTCCTCGTTGCCGCCAAATCTCACTATATGAACTTAAGTAATGAGGGCACCACTTTACCCAAGATCCTGACATGACTTATTGACGACTTACGACAAATTCTAGTTGAATCCCGATTTTGGTAAATTTGATTTAAATTTCTATTTGACAAATGGCAAAACGCTAACGCGAATGCCAAAACTTAAAGAAAGAGAAAGAAAAGAAAATTTTCTTGATGTCTTACAATTCCTACAATTCCTGTTACAAATTTCAAGCACTACACTTTCTAGGCCGACGTTGCTTTCCGCTGTCTTTGCTTTTGAACGCATAACTATTAAAACTACAAAATGGATTTTGATGTGATCTTAAGAGGATAGAGCGGTTAAAGAGTAGGTTTATACGTTTATCTTAGAAGTTTATCCATCCATTTTTATAGTAAAAACTTAGTTTTAGAATTTAGTTTTTATCTATCTTCTATAAAGTAGAAAATGCTAAATGCGCATAGAGATTCTTTCAATGACGATAGCAATAATGAAAATATTATATTTTACATAGACCATACAAGGAGTACCATAGGCAAATCTACCGCCAACCGAGCACCTTTCCTATCCCAGGTAACGTTAAGTTTTATTGGAAAATTAAAAAAAAACTTTCAGTTGCCCGACCTGGGGTTCGAACCCGAGACCAATGTCACTGGACCACTACAGCACAGAGGCGTAAAGACAACTCTATTTTTATGTGTTTGTCTGTTTTAAATATGAACACCATGAGTTAACATTGCGGTTGTTGGTCCGCCATATTCAAACACGTAGTTCCGGCCACTGACTCACTGGTCCCGCTACCTGATAGTAATATTTACTCTTGTAAGTGATAATTGGGTAAACGCTACTTAACATTAGGGTACATTCACATTGGTTGTGGTGATAGAATTCATACCTATAAATAAGAAGGTTTGTCTTGCTCTTTGCTCTTTCACGTCTAAACCGCTTAACTGATTTTGATGACATTTGATATGCATGTAGCTATAGATCTGCGTTCAAACATAGGCTACATTTTTCCACAAATTAACGCTTAAATGACCAAAATATAGGATGAAAGTTCATATGAAAACTATTACTAGATTAGAAAAATATCATCCTGAAAGCAAGAATTATGTTTTGCGGCTGTCGTATTTATATGCTCCTTTGCAGAATAGACCATTTGCCTTTCTTGCCAGGCAGCTCATAAAAGGCGAGCATAGGTTTATCATCACTAACACCGTGACAACTGACTAGGTGGTAGAGTTTCGCAGCGACTCTCCCGGATTGGTACCACCGCCTTACCTATTCCTGCTGCCATAACGTCATGACGTGTTCTGGTTTGGAGGGTATGGTAGCCGGTAAACTTACTTTTGCTCGAGGGCTAACATCCTGACTTCAGGTTGGCAACGCACCATTGCCAACTGTGGTGTCTCTAGGCGGCGTGAATTTCTTACCATCAGGAAATCCGTCTGTTTGTTTGCCTTCCTATAACATAAAAAAAATCTTCATACTGTTTAATTCGCTTAACTGGTTTTTATATTATTTTTATTAGACCATATATTTAACATATCCATTATCGAAACATATTCTTGCTCCTTGTATTTTTCTTATTACCAAAGGCCTTTAATATCCAGGTTTATAGATTAATAGATGAAATATTTATTTGTATGTTAATCGCCTAACTACTTATAAACTACTTATATCAGGGACTCAGTAACGACCGTAATGATTCATGTGGTAGTTCTTCAAATAATTAATCTTTGACGTCATGATGTCATCATGAGGTCACACGGCGCCGGAACGACGAGCAGGACGTGATAAGTCGTTACCTATTACTGTGCTTCCTAAATATTTCAATAAGTAGGATGGTATTTGAGCCTCTTTTTAGGGTTCCGAACTTCAAAGGCAAAAAGCAGAACCCTCACTTTGTTGGCTGTCGGTCTGTCATGACCGTTTTACTTATTAACGCGTAGAGGTATCGAGCAGATATTTATATTAAATAGGTACTCAGGTCTACTGTCCCTTGGAGCTGTGAAAATTCAATTCTAACTCAATTCAGTCAAAAGACATAGCCGTTTATAGAGCCAATTTCCGCAAATTTTCAAAATTCGCTAGGAAATCAAAACCTACAGAGTACTTCTCGTGAACTAAGAATCTTGAAATATCGACGCAACGCCTTATCGCACAGATAATGAAAAATTTGCTCAAAACCGTAATTTTGAAGCTACATAATTTATTAGACTAAATAATGTTTTTAAAAGGGTGAACTTTTACTTTTGTATTATACCTAAAAGTTTGTGCGGAATCCTTGGCGCGCGAGCCCGATACGCACTTGGCTGGTTTTTTAATATTTAACATACAATAATTTCGTCACAGACGATAAATATTTTGTGCTCCCTGTCTTGGGCCAAGGTTTGAAGAATATATTCATACTACCCGTCTGCCACACAGCTCGTAAGAGTTGAGCATATATATCTTTATCAATAAAGCCATGGCTATGGATTGATAGCATTAGCTACCTCTTGGCACAGTCTTACAATGACTTCTTCCTTGTTTTGTCCTCTGGGTAGAGTAGAGCTGACTATCTCCCTGTTAGGTGGCTCGTAAAAGCGACTAATGGTAGAGTACTGTGCAGCAACTTGCTTGGGTAGGGATCCACTGGCTTATGAATATGGCCAGTGTCATATCAAGAGCCGGAGGGTAGTTTTATCGATAGGCGTGCAATACGGGCCTAACAATTTGATCAATATCTATGGTGCATATTGGTCATGGTTGTCTCTTACCATCACGAAAGCCTTGTAATTATTTGCTATCTTATAAATAATAATAAATACCTCTGGACAAGTTACACAAATTGAATCTAACCCCAAAGTAAGCAAATTATATGCTTGTGTTATGGGTGTTAGTCAACGATACCAATACATAGAAATACTTAAATAGATACCAGAATAAATTTAATAAACACCCAGACCCGGAAATGCAGACATCTAAATGTTAATCACACAAATGCTTGCCCCCGTCGGGAATCGAACCTGAGCCTCGCGGTTAGTCGATGTAGTTAGGCGTGTACGCTAGCCACTCGAACAACGAGGCGGTCATAATTCCATATTCCATAATCTTATGCCATAAAAAAACCCTTGGATGTCAGTCTTCATAGCAACTTAAACCAACGGTTTTTCATGTCGCTGAATCAGTGTTTGTCGTGTGATTTTAAGTGTAAATTGTAATATAAACTCGCTCTCGTAAGAGTCCCAGACTCAGAATACCAACGCACTTCACATCTTTAGTTTCAGTGAGAAGAATGTATTTCTTACCGGGAAATCCATTTGGCCTTTTTATGACAAAATAGAAATAGGGAATATACGTCTTATATCTTAGTTTGCTTAAATAATTTTCTCTCATTTTTATTTACTCTCATCGTGTAGTTGATATTCGACCAAGCTATGAGAGAATTTAAAGAAAATAGTCTCCAATGTTAGCTCTCAGACACGTCAATTTACATTTAAACCACCAATAAGTTACAATTATATCAACTGATGGCCATTATTAATAACCTATCTAAGATAAGAGATAGGTCTACTTTAGATCAGTTACCAGGGAACCACTATTATTTTTCGATGATTAACAAAAATATCTTAGCAACAAAGCACTACAAGGCCTATCTCTATCTGTATATGTCTATACATATAGTTTGTATATAGGTTATAGGCGAATTGAGGAGTGGAGAGTGCCAAATAAGCACGTGGAATGTAAGAGAAGGAATGGAAGCGAAGATGAATAAATTGATTGATCTAATGGATAAGAGATGCCTGAATTATTCAGGATCGTGAGGTCTGGAACTCGATACTCTCCGCCTACCCGATAAGGGACTTGACGAGAAAATATGGATGTATGTATGTATTATTAGCCGTAAATTACTGATTAAAAGGTAAAAGACGTCTCTAAGTACGGCCGTAGTTCGTGAAAACCACAATAAAAATCTCAGTGAACATGGAGCAGACATCAAACTCCGAGCTATGGGATACAGAGTCCAATAACACGCGCACTAACAATAAACATTATCTGTCATAACATCCCTTCTCATAACACAGTACACTCGGATACATTTATAGATTCAAATTACTAATATTTTTAACTCGTGATGGAAAAAGTGGCGTTATAAATTTTACATGTGAGTTTGTTTGTGTAATCATAACTTATGAACGGATGGACCGGTTTCGATGCGGTTTTTTGTTTCAAAGTTGACGTGATCGAGAGGGCTCTTAGCCACATTTAAAAAAACATTTTGCCGGGGGCTATTGATTTTTTTTAAATTTAGAATTATTTTAATCACACAGAAATATTGTGCCAATGTCGTCCAATTTTACTCTGTCTATATCTTTGTATTTACACGTAATTGACAAATATTTAGAGCTGTTTATAGATATTAAGACATCTTGTATGTTTTTGAGCTGCACGGTGGATTTACTACGAGAGCCAGCAACTTTTTTATGTGAGAGGTCAGCGAACAATCGCACGGCTCTCCTGATGGTAAGAGATAATTGTGGCCTATATTATATATGTTGTAGTACAGGTGCGTCCCTGTCCTGTTGCCGGGATGTTAGACCTATTATGCAAGTTACCGATTACCCTACCCTCCGGGCCGAAACATGACAGAGTCATTATGGCGACAGGAATAGGTAAGGCGGTGGATCCCCCTAGCAAGGTGCTGCACAGTACTCTACCACCTGTGGTCTTGTTGCCTTTTACGCAGCCTCACAAAGAGGCAGATGGTCTATTTTACACCCGGGCCAACACAGCGATAACTTAACCACTAATATTAAAATTCAAAATGACACTAAAACTTAAAAAAAATTAATTACAACCGACATGACATTAGTGAAATTTAGTTAAGCACCATCTCAGTCACGTTAGCTTTCAAATAAAATTATCCGCATTAACATGCGACCATGTGTTTAAAAGTTATTTGGTAGTGTATATTACGAGTATGTAATGTAAGAATATTAAGGAATCCTTCTTCTTTTTATTTTAAAAAACAACAATTCATACTGCTGTTACAAATACTAAAGCTGTCTGTCTGTTAAATATTCACGACTAAACAGCTCTATGATTTTGATAAAATGTGTATGTTAAAGATTTGAGTTAAATTGCATGAAACTATTTTACTTTGAAGAAGTCTCAGATAAACGACTAGTACTATAAAAACAAAATGAATGGGCTGTTTATCTATAACTCTTATGTATGTCTAAATTATCATATGAAAGCTGGAATGATTATCATATAACAGCACTATTGATGCATGAAATCACGGACTTGCTGGCCAATGGGGAAACTATTTAGCACGGAGACGCCATTACGTCATACCAATAAACATTTAAATAGACAAAGACAAAATAGTGCGATTATCATTTCTTTGTATGAATAATATGCCCTTTATTTTTCTGGCGAGCTTCTGAGAGTGCCTTTACGATAAATATTTTCCTGTTTTTAACCAAGTTTAAAAAACGAGGAGGTATTTAATTCAGCCGGTATATTTTTTGTGTATGTATACCGATTTCTCCGAGGTTTCTGATTTACGTAATTTTTTTATAGTGTAGTATACGTTATTTTTGAATAGTTTCGAATTGATAAAAATAATTTAATTCAGGTTTATTTTATGAGCATTTTTTTATCTACTGTCACCTAACCCGATATCTATTTTTATTAAATAAAATCATATCAGCAATAAACTAAAAAATATTAACTAAGAAAGATTTAGTATTAATCATATACTAACAATTATTTACTAATATTAAAATTAATAGTTTATAGTCGGTGCCAAGTCAATTTAATACTTACCTATAATATAATTATTACTTTCAAACCTATTGGTAAATGGCACATATAAATAATATGCAGTATATAATTAGTATTAGATCTTTGTTATTTTATACTTTTTAGTTTGGAAGTCGTTTTTTAACGTTGTTATTTTTATTCATACATCTTTTCTAACCTCATACGGAAAGAGTAGGTATAAGTTTGACGTGTCTGTGTGTATTTCTATCTGCAGCATAAAGCTCCTAAACGAATTACATGTTTTTTCTATTTGAAAGCTGATGTGATATAGATGGTTTTTAGCTACAATTTACGGTAAGGTTTTTTCAGGGGTAATATTTAATACAGTGGTTATATTATTACCTTATTTATACATTCCTACTAATATATTGCATATGCATATATCTACTCGACTGTAACGCTTTTATAACTAAACCGCTGTACCGATTTTGATGAAGTTTGATGTACATATAACTAAAGATCCTAGGTCAAACATATGCTATTTTTTTTTAAAAAACTAAACCCCCACAGAGCTATAATGCAGGATGAAAGTTAATATCGTGCATAACCAGCTAGTAATTTTTTAAACTTAATATTTCTTATCACTGCTGCAGAAAGACAACCACATGAGTATTTCAGTGAATGAATGAATGAAGTCTTTTGCATCCGGTCCTCGGTTTATGCACATGTATAGACGTATTGAGTAATCAGATCTCCTAAGAACATTCCAGTACAGAGTCTACCACAAACGCTATCGATATCTTACATCATGAAGATACTCTTTAGAAATAATTAGTTTTCAGGATGTAACTACCCCATCGCCAACTAAAGGAATTATAACCTACTTTTCGAAAAAAGAATTATTAGAATCTCTTTGATTTTGGCCGAGTAACAAACATACAAAAAAATATTTAGTCAAATTTAGAATCTCCTACTTTTTGGAGTCGGTTAAAAATAGAGTCCGGATGCAAAGTCTACTATTTTTCTTAATTTGTTATAAGGGTGTACTTACCCCATCGTCAATTTAGAGGATTAAGTAGGTCTACAGGTAGTATACACTATAATGACTCCCGGTCTATGACCGGGAGCAACGCACCTTTAACATCCTAGACGTTATCCATACGTGATATTTACACTTATTATCAATAGAGTCGTCCTTGTTGGTTTTCTTTCGTTGTGTTATTTCAAAGTGAAATAATAATATGGTAATATGGATTAGTCAACAGCCTTGGTTGTTCCTGCTGCTATAGTGCTTGCCACTGTCGTGTTTCTGTTGTGTTTAGTAAAAAAAAACATACCTTTGGCGATAGGCGGTATGAATTTTTATTATCAGAAAATCCATCTGCTTATTTATCTTTTAATCATTGAAGAGAAATCTGCACCTAAAACTTATCCTAATCCTTTCGTCTTAGAAATCACGTATACTTATTGTAAACAATCTTTTGCCAATTGTGCAACTAGTTCACCTTGACACAGTAATCACTACCGCCTCCGTTAGACCACCGCCATTACTTTTACAATGATTCATTAGATCATAGTCATTTCCTATTTGTTAAATCCGGTTTGGGTTTTTTTATAATTAAAGGCATTTATCCGAAATCAAGATCCTAGATAGTTGTTTTTTGTATAAAACATTTTATAAAATCTTTTCTCATTCAATTCTTCATTTCATTCTTCTAACATGTTATAAATAAAAATGAATTCCTATTTCCCTTTGTCAACACATTACGCGTGAACAGATGGACAAATTTTGCTAATTTTTTTATTGTGTTAGTTATTGTCAAGAGAAGGTTAATTTTAACTAAAACCGATAGTAATAGTTAAGACAGTACAAATTCTGACTTTTCAGCTAGTTATATTATAACGCAATGACTAAAACTAACTTAATAATTTCAGCTGTAAAATATATTATCTTAGAAGGATCTAAAATGACCCTAAATTTATCTCTGAAAGTTTTAGGGCCACAACACCTAACCACTTGAAGCGGCAGTAGCGTCATTGCCGATTGTAGCGGTGCGGCACTATTTATTTATTAAAAAAAGAGTTTTACCTTTTTAATAACAAATAAGCAAAAAGTTTCACGATGTTCCATGGCAGAGACACGTCTATGACAGCGCAACGCCACAAAGCAAACCTACGGTTTTAGCGGCGCGGTGCCGCAGCGCCGTTATGTGTTTTGGCCCTTAGAGATTTGCTGGAAAAAACAGACAGACGTATACACACAAGTATTTAGTTAAAAGCGGTTATTTTATTATTACAAACAGTTCCCCGTGTTGGTCCGGGCTCCTCTGCAGAATAGACCATCTGCCTTTCTTGCCAGGCAGCTCGTAAAAGGCGAGCTCATTCTTATCATCACTAACACCGTGACATCTGACTAGGTGGTAGAGTTTCGCAGCGACTCGCCCGGATTGGTACCACCGCATTACCTATTCCTGCCGCCATAACGTCATGACATGTTCCGGTTCGGAGGGCAAGGTAGCCGGTAAACTTACTTTGGTGTCTCTAGGCGGCGTGAATTTCTTACCATCAGGAAATCCCACTGCTTGTTTGCCTTCCATTATCATAAAAAAAAATTAAAATTGGTATTGCCGCACGCCGGAGCGGTATATGGTGGCAGTATGTTTGGTACCTTACCATCAGGAAATCCGTCTGCTTGTTTGCCATCCTCTAACATAAAAAAAAACTTCATTTTTATCTATTTGTATAGATTACTCACTCATACGATAAGTATACATATAAAATATTTTTCTCGTCTCGATGTTATTAAAGACGTATTTAATGGGTGCTCATAAAGTAAATTAGCGCTTCGTTTTCATCTCTATCGCACCCTTGTAATTAACATGTGTGGGAGAGAGAAGGAATCTTGAATGAACAGCTGGTTCATTCACTTTGGCTCCGAGGTCAATCAGGAGATCGAGAAATAAATTGAGACGAGTTATCATACATACAAAGTAAGTGTGTGATCTCTTTTGTAGTGTGAATTTAAATAATTGTTTATGATCTTCATAATTTCCTGTTTCCAATTTTTATTAGCTAGACGCCATCCCGCAAACTTCGTTCATCTGACATGAAGACGGATAATAATAATGAATGAGAAAAATTGCAACATTTTTCAAATTTTTATTCGCAATATTTTTAATTTTCTCACCTTTTTGCACCTTTGAGTTTTTTAGTATATTTTAGCGTTTTTAAGTTTTATTTAGCAAGACTAAAAACTAACATCATTTCGTTTTTACATTACTACATAATATAAAACAAGTCGCTTTCCGCTGTCTGTAATATGTATTGTATCTTTACAACTACGCAATGAATTTTGATGGTTTTTTTTTTATATATAGAGTGATCCAGATGAAAGATTTATGTATATAATATGTCCACCTGTGCGAAGCTGGATAATAAACGCAATTACTATCCACACAAATAGTTAAAACTACCCATATGGGGGTATTTTCTTGAGATGTTTTCAAGTATTCGTTTCTTGCGCACCTCTATAAACGAACACTCGAAATCGGGAGCCTCCCTAGCACGGTTTTTGCAACGGCATTCGATTCAGTGGTTTTTAAAAATAGGGTTGACAAATTTTCTAAAAACCGACATCGCATTTGCTGCTGACTCTTGTTGTTGCAGATATCTATGATCTGTGGTGAATACTTTTTCATTGGGTAGCCCACTCAACGCGAGTGCATGTCTCTACTATATCATAATATTAATACGTGAAGCAAAAACTTTAGACCCCTTTTTACTAAAATTGCTAACATAGGAGTATGAAACTTGGCACACTATAGTTTATGTGTAGGAAAAGTGCAGAACGCTAATTGTTTTCAATAATTAATAATGCTTATAAAGTGCATTAAATAAAAAAATAAATCTTAATACATAGTACCATCCATTTGACACACACAAACAATATTGATAACGATAAAATATCACAGATGACCCACTAACTACATTCATAATGTTTAAAACAGTTGGCGTTTTTATCAAATATATTTTTACTTAGGACCTTAATATTGTTATATAACATTATATTTTATTTATTAATATTAAATAACTTTTATCTAAATTTATTATGGTCGAATTTCGACCAATGGGCGACCACTAGTATAAAAAATATATGTTTAGATGTAAAATAGAAAGCAAGGATGCCTGTAAGAAATAGTCGATTTGTCAATGTGGCTTTTGGGTATCATTATTTTTTATGTACTTATACATTATTGTAAGTACAATTATTGTTTTGTTTGTTACAGTGGATCACACCAGAGGAGTGTGAAGTTTACTCCCGGGACAGGCGACCTCCTCTCGTCATCCCCCGGATCACGCAATACCGGGCTCCACGGCGAGATACCCGGCAGCAACATATTTACCATGAGGTAAGGTTTGCGAGACCTTTGTAACTGTTGGAGTGGTGGGTAGAGAAATATATTATCGGTGGTAAAATATATTATCGGTGGTAGATATTTTACTAGGTGATAGAGTTTCGCAGCGACTCACCTGGATTGGTACCACTGCCTTACCTATTCCTGCCGCCATAACATCATAACGTGTTCAGGTCGGAGGGTAAGGTAGCCGATAAACTTACTTTTGCTCAAGGTCTAACATCCCGGCCTCAGGTTGGCAACGCACCATTATCACCTTTGGTGTCTCTAGGCGTCGGGATTTTCTTACCATCAGGAAATCCGTCTACTTGTTTGCCTTCCAATATCATAAAAAAAACGAAATTCAATAATTATGAAAAAACTTCGACCATCTTTTCTCTCGATGGCGCCACATTTTTTTTATAAATTTATTAAACAAATTGTTGCTTGGGATTGGATGTATTCCTGGTTGGCGATAGGCTTGCCACCTATCACATTGTAGGACTTTGTGTCTTATGCTAGTCGTGGGTGCCCTGGTTGTGCCTCTACCTACCTCTTCCCATATCCCCATATGGGTGTGGAGATACTTACTTACTTACGTACTTATATACGTTATGTATATGTATATGTAGAGAGTTGTTATTACATAATTAATCATTTCTCTTAAATTTAGATAAGGTCAGTCAATTTGAAAATAAAAGTGTAAAGTGTAAAAAGTGTAAAGCCGAAGCGCATAGTTTAAATAGTAGTACTCTAAGTATTTTTATGGTAACAACAACATTAATATTTTATATTTAATTAACGAATACACGATAAGAGACGAAACGCTTGTGTTATTAAGGAAAAAGTAAATCATTTAATCAATCCCAGGAAAAAAACAGGATATAATACCAGTAGATAAGCCCCTACGGAAAGTAATTTCAAGGATTACCTATTTAGTCCTCAAAGCCAAGTCAACCACTTCAAAACCTAAGTAATAACAGTAATTAACACACAGCGAGCGTTTTCATGAATTTGCTATATTATGTCACAAAATACGTATAAATACATAAGTATACGTATAAAAAAACTAATAAAATTGTTCAAGTTCTGATCCGATTCTTTCTAAAGCCGTATTAAGTATTAATAAAATTAAAGACTGTTTCTTTCGATTCCTTGTTTCGATTTGGAGAACAGTAGCCAGAAAAATTACGAAAAGACGTACAATCAGGTTGATAATGTCAGTTAACCCAATAATTTTGACGTTGAGTTTTGGCGCCATCGAGCGAAAAGATGGTCGAAGTTTTTTCATAATTATTGAATTTCGTGTTGATATTGAGTGAAATTAGTCAATTTTGATGGCATTTTGTACAGTTTTGTTCAGTGAAAGTGCACAAATGAAATAATCAGGAAGAAATTAGTATCGTGTATTTCCTCGTTGCCGCCAAATCTCATCACATGAGCTCTCGATGGCGCCAAAAACTACTACTAACTAAAGCCGATTTTTAAAAGCACAGATTAATTTAAATGTTTAAAAAGGCTGTCACGCATAGGGTTGAAACGATACCATTGAGGTATCGATACTTATACTCGATACTGGTATCGGTTGTCAAGTGTCGATACTTAATAGTATCGTATCGTTTTTGAGTGAAAACAGTAACAACTATAGGTATTATTTATTGAAAAGTACTAATAATATTCTAACATAATATAATAATTTTTGAGTTACTCCCGACCATGAGTGTCGCTGGTAAGCGCTAGTACAACATGTCACCTTTAAAAAATTTATAAATTTAAGTCCGTTTTCGTGGTGTTGCTCAACAAAATCAACATTTCTAAATGTCTTCCGGTTAAACTTTTTTCGGGCACAAACAAACAAGCTTGTCAACTGCCAAAAAAAAAACTACACAAAACTAACCCTAGGATGCATTCAGATACTTCAATTTACGATAAACTTTTTTTTATAAATGTTAATAGATAAACATCTATATTTTAATTTCGGTTAACCATAAAATTTACTGGTATGAGTACTTTTAACCGATACCTCCTCGGAACTTCATCTCAAAGTATCGGTACTAAAATGTACTTGCTTTCCATAAAAGTATCGAGTACTTACTTGGATTTACTCGTATCGTTTCATCCCTTGTCACGCATTACGCATGTTTAGTATTTGAATAAATTTTTTAGCAATTACTCGTCAACCCGTACATATCATACTATCATGGATTGGAAAATGTTTGGTTTTCCTCTTTTCCTTGCGATTTTCTTTTCTTCGTTAAAAAAATATGACAAAAATTAATTAAATTGGTGATCGGTCTCGAATTTTGCACACATTTTTAACTGCTGACGCAAAACGAGGGGTATTATAAGTTTGACGTGCTTGTGGGTATGAGTTTGTCGGTGTTGTCGTAGTTCTTTAGCGGAGAGACAGATTTTGATGCGGTTTTTTTCGTTTGAAAGCTGACGCGATCCCGCAGATTCTTAGCTATAGTTTATGGATATCTGCTCAGGCATTTTAGGTCGTTATCTCATTTGCAGCTGATTTGTAAGGATCGGAATGGACAAAAGACGCTCATGTCACTAGAAACATGTAAGCCCTATTAGTTAAAACACTAACGAATGCTAGTACAAGGAAGTCTGATGATGGAGCTCGAAGATAAAAGACGTAACCCTGAAATGCCTACTGGAAAACCTAAGCGAGTTTAGACTAAATATATTCGTCTTAACTGTTCAAATTTTGTAATGACAAGGACCTGAGAACATGGACCGATGTTGACGGGACTTTCATTCGCAGGTAGCTAATGTAATAAAATAGCAACTAAGACTTTTTTGTTTCAGAAAAAATCCAAACTAACCAAACAAAATGTTTGTTAAATATCACGCGGGCGAAGCCGCAGGCACAGCTAGTTTTGAATAGTTTTGTGAAGTGTAAACTGTGTTCCTGTAAATAATTTTAATGGAGGCATTTCAATATCGGAGAGCAGACTGATCTTGACGTATCGACTATACAGTAATACCGTAGGGCTTGACGTTAGGTTGTACAAAAAAAATATTGAAAATAAATAAAAAAGTATGTTTAAGTATAATCTGTACAATTAAATTGGCACAGTCTTTAAAGCTACAAAGATGAGTCAAATATTTGTTTGGTGCAATTATGGTTGGTTATTCTGTATTAATATTATGCACACAATGTGTTCTCAAAATGGCGGTTCGCGCCAACAGCTTACATCCGGTCAATGGTTGAATGAATTAATGCGAATTTTAATAACCCCATTCAAGTAATTGTATTTGTATTTGACTAGTGTTTATTCGTGACTGTATGCACGTATACCCCCTAAAGACATTTTCATATGCTTACTTTACCATGTCATATGCTTTCAAAAACCGGAGGACGGCTATGTGTTCCTTTTTTAAATCCCAAAAGTTTTTTTTAAATCGCGGAAAACTGGCTATGGCATTGTATTTTGCAATCTAGTTTTTATTTAAACGTAATGGTTGTGAATAAAAAAAGTTAATTTGCTTATAACAGAGCTTATGTCATTTTTAAGATAGTATTCATACTTACGCATTAGCAATGAACAAAAAATGTACTTTCGATTTTGTTATTTGTGGTATTCGATTTTATTTATTTCAAAACAAGTAATATGTAAAACGTGTGATTTTTTAATTACTTAATATTTGAAGTTAAGTACTAAAAACTGATTTTTAGAGGCTTTTTATACATGAAGTATGGAAACTTACTCGGTGTCAAAAAGCATTTAATACTCTCATCTACTCAAAACAACTAAATTCATTTTTTATATTTTATAAAGTTCTTTCTTTCATTAGTATTTAGCCATTAGTCAAGTAGAAATTTGTTTCAAATTCTCCAAAATCGGGATTCAATTAAAATTAGTTATAAGTCGTCATTAAGTCATGTCAGGATCTTGGGTAAAACGGTGGCCATATTACTCAAGCTCATGTAGTGAGATTTAGCGGCAACGACGAAATACTCCATATGCTAATTTTTTCATGATTATTCCATTTGTGCACTTTCATCAAACAAAATTGTACAAAATGCCACCAAAATTGACTAATTTCGCTCAATATAAACACCCGTGTTGGTCCGGGCTCCTTTGCAGAATAGACCATCTGCCTTCCTGCCAGGCAGCTCGTAAAAGGTTAGCAAAGGCTTTTCGTCACTAACACCGTGACATCTGACTAGGTGGTAGAGTTTCGCAGCGACTCACTCGGATTGGTACCACCGCCTTACTTATTCCTGCCGCCATAACGTCATGACGTGTTCCGGTTCGGAGGGTAAGGTAGCCGGTAAACTTACTTTTGCTCAAGACCAAACATCCGGGCCTCAGGTTGGTAACGCACCATTATCACCTTTGGTGTCTTTAGGCGTCGGGAATTTCTTACCATCAGGAAATCCGTCTGCTTGTTTGCCTTCCAATATTATAAAAAAAACGAAATTCAATAATTATGAAAAAACTTAGACCATCTTTTCTCTCGATGGCGCCACATTTTTTTTATAAATTTAAGTATATAAATTTTAATGTCCAACAATATATTATTAAGGATTATCTGACAGCACAAGGACGTGACGGTAAAAAGTTTAAAAATAATGTCCCTGGGCAAGAGTGGTTGAGATGTTTTTTGCATAGTCTGATATTAATAATTAAGTGAAGGTTTGTTACTTATTCACTAAATATTTTGAATCTTGATAGTCATGGTGTGCAATGCTGTATGTTCCTTACTTAGTTCTATGAAAAGTGTTTTAGCAAAATAAAGAAAAGTTGATTTACTTAGTATAAATTTGTTTTTCTTGCCTTTTGAAACATTTGTGCATGATTATTTTCTACCAACGTTAAATAAAATCACGATTACATTTAAAAAAAATGAGCGGGCTAACGTCACCTAGTCTTAAGTATAACTTTGGCCCAAACTTTGACAAAATTATATATATGAAAACTTATTTATAAATTATATTTTTTTAAATATACAGCGTCCTTATATCCCCAATAATGTGAGAAAACTATTTTCATAAACGTACTGTTGAAACTATCAGAAATGTGATACGAAAAAAAAAATGTTGTCGAATATTGGGCCAAAGTCATACGACTTTACCAGTATACAAAAGGTGTAAGCTGCCAGACAGCTCGTAAAAGGCGAGCAAAAGCCTTTAAGTCACTAACACCGTGACAACTGACTAAGTGGTAGAGTTTCGCAGCGACTCCGTAGGTACCACTGCCTTATCTATTCCTGCCGCCATAACGTCAGAGCTTGTCGTTGACGTGTTCCGGTTCAGAGGATAAGGTAGACGGTAAACTTTCTTTGCTCGACGCCTAACATCCCGGCCTCAGGTTGGCAACGTAGTATTTACCACCTTTGGTGTCCTGAATGACGACTTAAATTTCCTACTAATAAATTAACGCTAATATTTTTCAATAATAATGCTAATTAAGTACATTAAATCAATAAGTAAAACATTACCCACACTACCATGCGTTTGACACACACAAACAAATGTGAAACTAATGAAATGAAACTGATGCGTTTCTCCCTCATGCTGGTTAATCGGGTCCACAAAAAAAAGTGTTTGATCCTTCCGTTACTTTATGTCATACTCAAAACCTCCGATTATTTAAATATTTGCATATTAACTGTAGTGAGCCTGCCGTATCTTTATTTGACGTGCTCGAGTATTTTCAATAAAAAAAAATGTAAACTGACAATCAAATTGAGCCTATATCCTAAACCCCGTCCGAAATCTTTCGGACAAAGTGAGATGCGGTAGAGATTTTTAATGTAGGAAGTTAATTAATTCAATTAATCTAACTATTAACTTAATACGTGATGCCAAAACTTTGGACCCCTTTTTACGAAAATTTCGCGGACGCAGGAACATAAAATTGGGCACACTTATAGTTTATGTGTAGGAGAAGTGCAGAACGCTAATATTTTTCAATAATAATACTTATAAAGTACATTAAATCAATAAATAAATACATTAAATAAAAAAATAAAGAGAGTACTCTTGGCTATGTGTAGAGATTTTATAAATGAAGGAAGTATTTAAAGATGGGACAAGGTATCTCCCACAATATAATCTAACGCTCGCAAGTAGCTCCCCAGATCCCTACTTGGGCTTCCCGACTACTTTAATATCATCATTTTAAAGTCGGCGCTTTTTTGTTTCCTTCTTAAAAGTCAATTAAAAAATAATGTTTAAAACTGAGTCCATCGGAGTGATGGATGTAGAGCGGCAAATCAAAACGTCATTAAATTTATCTCTTAGTCGATTTTGCGATCAGGATCATTGTTGCACTTTAGTGTTTCAAAATTGACATACATATTGATTGCAAGCACGCCCATTGAAAACTAAATAATCAGTATGCGCGTAATATAAAGGAGATAAGAAAGGCGAACGTTTCCTAACGTCGATGCGACGGACCGTGTGATAACGTATAGTGTGGTGAATACAAGTTTGTCGATATCGATTCAAATAATTTACATGATTTACCTTTTCCTGATACTATTGCAAAAATGCTAGCCACGCTTGTTAATTGGTGAAGAATAAGGTAAGTGGTAGTTTTGCACACGTAGACAAGGACCCATGAGATAGCAATGCTCGATACGATTGTCTCTTATTATCATGAGTTGCCCGCTTGTTCGGTATCTTCACTATCACTACATAGTATAATACAAAGTTGCTTCCTCTTTTTAAGTTGATTAAATCTTCAAAACTACGCAACGCAATTTGATGCGGTTTTTTTAATAGACGAAGTGATTGAAGAGGAAGGTTTGTAGGTAAAATGTATATTTCATAACCGTGCCAAGCCAGGGCGGGCCGCCCTAATATAAGGCCGCCGTAGTATACCTAATATAAAAAAAACAATCATCACGCGTCATTCACTAACGTACAGTAAGTCTTTTTCGATCGACACAACATCGACAAAATCTAGCTTTATTGCGTTAAATAAGAGTGACAGGGGTAGAGTAAGAATCTAAAGATTATTCTAGTAATGTTTACTAAAACTAGTTTATTTTTTTGCAATTTAATTTTACTATTTATTGTAAAAAGATTTTCCACCAGCTGTTTTACATTACATAGCATTGCATTTAAGTAGATGGTGAAACTTCACTAACGTCCTGTTGATAAAGAGCGCAATCTCATAGACTACCAATAAAGCATCTATTCGTATAGACTTCGGTGGAAATCCTTCGCTGTGTTATAGTTTATAGAAATAGTAGGATTAATTTAATTAACTTCCTACATTTCAAAATCTCTGCCGCATCTCACTTTATTAAAAAGAACCCGGAGGGGGTTTAGAATATCGACTCAACTTTATTGATTTAATTAACTAAACAACACTATTCTGATATCGCTATTATGCGTTTACACCGCCACAAATGTCGGTGTGTCACAGAGCAACAAACATATTAGCTCGCGATTTTCCTGTACTGTGCTAAATTATATGTGAGGAAAACAGTGTTTAATGATGGAATGCAGGACTATTGGATAAAATAAATGTGAAAATGTTTAAACAGCTGACGCGTGGGAAGACCTGGTTCCGAGAGGTTTGTTCTATCCCTTAATTAAAACATATTAACTTTTTACAAAATTTTGTATTGTATATTATTTGTAGTGTTGTGAGATAAAATATTCTTCAACTTATCATTTCAATATTTAGATGTCAGCATTTCCGGGTCTGGGTGTTTATTAAATGTATTCTGGTATCTATTTAAGTATTTCTATGTAATAGTATCGTTGACTAACACCCATAACACAAGCATATAATTTGCTTACTTTGGGGTTAGATTCAATTTGTGTGATTAGTCCAGGTATATTTATTTATTTATTATCGATATTAGTTGTTATAACATTTCGGCTACCATGGTGACAGTAATAGCAACAATCAAATAAAAAAAATCAACGCAAACAAAGCTAGAGGTAAAAAAATAACACAGACGTTATATATTTTTAATGTGTTGCACTAATTGGTTACATTAATGTATACCTAGGGCTAAATCTAAAAATAGCTTTTATTAGAAATCAAAGTTTACTAGAACTAAATAGAAATATTTTAAATTAAATGTTGTGGAAAGGTTAATAGGTTATAACAAAATAATGCCCTGTCGTCAAAAAGCTTGTAAAAATAATGTATAAATTACATTGTAGTTACAGGTTTACCGACATATTCTGTTGTTTAGGTTATTTGTTTTATCTAACGTTTGGCATAATTTTAGTTTTGAAGATTAAAACTGATAAATATGCAATAATATATTGGATAGGTACCTTTTTACCAAATACATTGTGACATAAAGTTTGTTAATGGGTATTACTCGACTTTTCATTAAGGTATTGCCATCAGTGACGTCGACGGACCGAAAACCCAAGGTATAGCTTACCATTTGGACCAACCTAAGTATAATTTAAATTTACTAATCTCTGGTATAATCGATGTTCAATTAGTTTTCCTACTTAAGTCGCACATGGCGCCACTTTCGCGTATTAAATATGGCGTCGATCACATACGTCATATGTTTTCTATTATTTTAATTTAGTAATGAAATGCAAACAAGCGAACGGATCTCAGATGGTAATATATTGCAACTATTGAGACCAAAGAATTTTATGGTGTCTTAGAACCTAATATAAGTAGTTGAGGACTCTTGAGTAGTTTATCGAAGATATCCTGTTGCAAGTCCTTGGGGGCGGCGTTCGTGAAAATGTCACGTGGTAGGTAAATCTTACAATTCTGTCAAAAGACTTTCAATTCTGTTTTAAATTACGGAATTCGAGACTGTTTTTAACAATTATTGGCACAAAATATAACAGGAAGTAAGAATATCTTTTAAGTACTTAACAATTAAAATAAAAAAATATGATTTGGGATACCCATATTGACCCAACAGATTGTTACGTTATTTTTTTTAAAATATGAAGTTCTAATATCAGAAGATAGTCAGAACTTCTACTAGGTATATGCACCTAGGAACAATTAAAGTATTTTACCTGTAGATTGTATATTAAAATTAGCCGTTATTAGACCTAACATAAATTTGTAGTCCGTTTACACACCGGTGCAACGGTACTAATACAGGACATAAAATCCAGGATAGAATATAGATACAATACAATACCTAACTAAAAGTTTTATCAATAATTATCCCTGGGAAAATAAACATAAATAAATGTAAATAGTTACTTAATCGAAAAAAAATGTGCTTGTGTTAGAGTATTACTACAACGTTTAAATAAAGAGTAAACCAGCAGACGGATTCTGATATCCAGTATTACTAGTCTATAACGTCGGACATACCAGATAAAGACCAATGGTCAATGTTAGGTTTCCAACTTGAAGCTGATACTTAACGTCTGATGTACGTTTACTAGGTATGTTAACCTCCAAACCGGAACACGATAAGCACTAACATTTATGCTATGCCATATTAAGTATGAAGTGAGGATTCAACATTAGGTACTCTGATAACAGTGATTCTAATGAATGGTCATGACTGCATGTTTCGTGATAAGATACTGAAAATTGTAGTTCATATTTTGATCATAAAATGACTGTTTATTTCTAGAATTTTGCATTACATTAGTGTATTTGACTACTTTTTATTTATATTTAAAATATAAAGGTCACGTAATAAAAAAAACGTTGAAAGGTTTATTCTTAAAAAAAGTATCTTCACGCCCATATCCCCAAAGAGGTAGGCAGAGGCACAACCAGGGCACCCACGAATAGCCGAAGACACTAAGCCCCACAATTTGATAACGGTGGCAAGTCCAACGTTTTATATTTATTAGATTTTTTTTTATTTATTAGAAAATTGGAAAAACCAAATTTTCTTTTAGTTGCCCGACCTGGAAATCGAACCAGTCAATTCCAACACCTGGACCGCTAGACCACAGAGGCCAGACATCAGAGATCAGAGAGGTTTATTCTTCTATTCAAAAAAGTAATCGAGATATCTCAATTTCTAAATCACTTTTTTTGGACTTACCTAAAAAACGCTCTATACTTGTGCAAACGAGTGATGTCATTCATATACCTGGACTATGCATTATTAATGTATTATATTTATGAACTAGCTGATACGACGAACGCCGTTCCACCCGTTCAGTTTGTATGGGAAAAGTTAACATTTTCCTAGTTTCTTCGCAGTCGAACAGTATTCTATCTATCTCTTCGGGGCAATTCAGTATCTTTAAGTGATAATCACTGGGTAAAGTGTACATCAAATAACTGTCAAATGACGTGTTTTATATTTGCTATCTCTGTCGTATTTCTGTTGGTCACTGGAGATAGCAAATATAAAACAGGTAATTTCACATCTATTTGATGTAAACTTTAACCAGTGATCATCACTTACGGCCAATGTTAATAATATTTCTCTAAAGATGGATTTCAAGCAGTCTAGATAGCTGCGTATCCGCCGGCCTATCCGATACCTAATTGCCATATTCATCCTGTCCCCAGATATGTTATTGGCAAGCGATATCATAAAAATGGATCAAAATATCAATCTTGGACAACAAGTTTTGGATTGGGATTGATTAATATTGGGCGTAAAAAGATAGGGAATTATCCCCCTGGTTCTAAGAAACCTGGCCATCAATATTCAGCCAAATCGCTTTAGCCGTTCTTGAGTTATAAATATTGTAACTTACACGACTTTTTTCTATACCCCTACAGAGTAACATTTAAGGACCAGCCAAATTTTGAGAGATGGTTAGGATTCGACAACATTTTGCATTCATAAATTATTAATTTATAAAAAAATGGAAATTATATTTTTTATCAGACACGAAATACAAAATAGATGGTTATAACGTAAACGCCGACGGCAATCTCATGCGCAGGCTGGTGACGTCATGTTTTGTACTAGGTACGACGTATGATAACAAGTGACGTAATAATGCTGACTATTTTAAATGAATGTGCATAAAAGTAAATTTTATAATTTGGCAATTAGTATTTTAAATGTCCTATCATTTTGGCGTTATCTTCCTTAAACTAAAAATGGCCGATCTTTTGGAAGTCCCCGTTATATAGATTATCTTACTTAGATGAGCTGAAGGCACTACCTCTTTTTATGAGAGTTTAAGGTCCCGGGTTCCGTGTAGCATTGTTGTTGTTGTCCCGATATTGGATAAGTGTCCTGTTGGCGATCGGTTTGTCATCTGTCACATTGTGGGACTTATGCATTGACTTATGGACTTTCGGCCGCAATCAGGAATTTCATCTATCAGTTACAATTTTTTATTGAAAATTTTGACTTAAATTTATTCAATACATTATAATTAAATAAATTACATGTAATAAATTTAAAATGTCGACTGCATAACTGCTTAAAAGACATTTGCTGTCTCTTGAGTACGAGCGTAGGTGTCTTCGGCTAGCAGTGTGTTCTACACTGGTTGTATCTCTACCCAGCTCTTCAAGGATATGGGCGTGAACATATTGTAAGAACTCAACGATTTTGAGTAGATAAGAGTTTCATTAACTTTTTGAGGCCTGCACAGTTTCTATACTTGTAAACGAAGCCACAAAAAATAGTTTTCCAAAACTTCAATTACATATTAAGTACTTTGGAAAAAAAACTAATTTTTGTTTTGAAATAAATGAATTCGAATACCATAAATGGTTTTTAAGAAATCAAATTCTAAAAAATACTTTAGCAAATCTTAACTACGTTTTTTCTACATTTGTCTCAAGACGTTATAATGATAAAACGATCGGGTTGCCACCTATCACATTGTGACTCTTCGGGGATATAGGCGTGAATATACTTGATGAATTTTCTATCTGGATTGAGTTGAAGTCCTTAGCCGGTTAATTAATTATACATTCATACTCGTACTTTTATTGTTTGAGCTTAAGCCTATACGATCAAGAGATAATCTTAAAATTATTTTCAATCAACACCTCCAACAAAACCTACATCTTATGTAGCTGTAGAACCATCCTAATCACGTTAGTTTTCAAATGAAACACAGACAGACAGACACACAAACACTCACACACACACAAACCTTTCAAACTTACTACACACCTTCGTTCTGTATCGGGGGCTAAAAATCAATCAATAGACTATAGACACCAACGATAGCAATGATGAGTTGCCAACCTGGGGTTGCTAAACCTTTAGGGTGAGTAATTGACACTCCAACACAAACATTGTAAACAAGGAAAACATACTCTTTCAAATGTCAATTAAAATGGGCATGTCTGCTGCCATATACGGAAAAACAATGAGGTGTCGGGTCTTTTTGAATGGTTTTGTCTATAAATAGAATCTTAGTAATACTTATGTCTGTATGTTTTAACCATCTTCTTTTTAACTCTGGCGGAAAACAGGGGATGTTACAGGTTTGACGTGTTTGTGTGTGTCTGTCCCTTCAAAAGTTATGACACGAGATGGTTGTCTAGGTGACATGACATAAGATGTAGGTTTTGTTGAGGGTTGCTTAATTATTTTTTTTATGGAAAGTTATATTTACTGTATAATAAACAGCCATTGTGTATGTGTATTTTTTGACTGAATCTAACAAAACAAACGCACCATCACCACCTTTGGTGTTTCTAGGCGGCGTGAATTTCTTACCATCAGGAAATCCGTCTGCTTGTTTGCCTTCCTATAACATAAAAAAAAAAACAAAAAAACCACAAAGGAGGTTTCAATTTGATTCGATTAGTACTTAAGTAGGTATGTTTTAAAACTTTTAACAATCTAATTTTGTCGACTCTTTTTTTGCAAAGCAGATGATTTTCGGTCTTATGCCAATTAAGAGATAAGCATATAGGAGTAATTTAAAATACTTGATTGTTGAAACTAAAAAATAAAGTTTTTTTATCACTTTTCCTAATCTTTATTTTTTTTTTAATTTAATGAGAACCTTAACCTTAATTTTATGAGAACACAAAAAAGAATAAGCAAAATTGGTACATTCATTGAGCCGTGATGTGGTTACCACGCAAATGGAGATTCATTTTTATTTATACGAGCTATATACTAGCCAGTAGGCTACAAGGCTCAAGCTGGAATTTCGTATCGCTTGAAATTCATAACAGTTTATACATGGGACATATTAAAGTATTGTTTTTCCTATTTTCCCTGTTTTTCTATGTTATCTTTTCATATGATCCTTCTGAAAGTAACCAATACAACCAAAAAAGAATTAGCAAAATTAGTCCATCCTTTCATTCGCGATGCGATGGCCACGCAAAATGTAAATAAATATACATACATACATATCTTCACGCCAAGTCCTTTACGAGGTAGGCAGTCGATACTCTAAGTGCCTCACGATCCTGACAAACCTGTCCGGCTTCCTTTACATTCATTACCCTTTTCATACAAACACGC
>NJDD01006943.1:114304-133902 GCA_002245505.1 Calephelis nemesis
TGCCGCCACAACTTCCAATACTTGCCGTTGACGTGTACCGGTTTGGAGGAAAAGGTAGCCGGTAAACTTACTTTTGCCCGAGGCCTAACATCCCGGCCTCACGTTGGCAACGCAACATTACCACCTTTGGTGTCTCTAGGCAGCGTGAATTTCATTATCATAAAAAAGCGTATTTCATAACATTAAGAAATCTCTGCTTCTTTATAAACTTTTTGCCAAGATCTTAAGCCTCGTGCGCAATTTCAAAGGCCACCCTACCATTCTGCATGGATCACGATAATAACGATTAGATACTGAGGTTATGGCGGAATACCATTCTACCAGCAAAGCCAACTGCATTTTGAAGTCATGAAAATTATTACATGTGTAGGTACGAGTGCCAGTGTTTTGACATCGCTATATTTCAAATCTCTGCCTTTTGATAAAAAAAACTCGTAAGAATGATACAAAATTTTTATTTTTTGCTTTTTCATAAAACAAAATTAACACCACCTTTCTGTTGGAATACAATTTAAATGATTTGTAAGATACAATTATTATTAAAACTCGAAACCATTCTTTTTTCATTTAAATAATTTTAAAAATTACATTGTAAATTTTAAATAATATTATACATTTAGGTTTACAGAACACTTCGGAGCACACACTAACAGCAATTTATTATCATATCGCTTAACATTTCTTTATTATTAAAGGAATTTATAGTGGAGTTAAATAAAACTAAATTTCTATAACTTTTAAAGAAAGAAAAAAAATTGCCCTAGACAGGAATTCAACCTGTAACCTATCGTCTCAAGCCGACGAATGCTCTAACCATTTCAGCTACCTACGATTCAAAACTAAATTATAATATTTAATACTAAAAAATATAAATTACTTAATATTACGTCCAAAATTTATATATTTCTTTAAAAATGTGCCTCGTGTCTGCTTGCGGCAAATGAATCAGTTCACTCACTATTTTATATTCGGCAGCTTTCATATTTTATTTTTGGCAGTTTTTATGACTACTGTTCTACTATTTTTTTATAAAACATTATAGAAGGTACACGCTTATAATATTAAACTTAAAAAGTAACATTATTCAAGTACGAGGCATATTACCAAAGTCATATGTTATACAATTTTAAATCCTTTTAATATTATAAATGCGAAAGTTTGTATGTATGGATGTTTGTTACTTTTTCACGCAAAAACTACAAAACCGATTACGATGAACTTTGGTATGTAGGTAGCTGAAGACCCAGAATAACATATAGGCTACTTTTTAACCCGGAGTTGGATTGGATTGGGACTTACGCGGGTGAAACCGCGGGGCGCAGCTAGTTAACAATAAAATAAAATGGTAATAAAAATGCTATCTAATTTTGTTTGTTATTTATTTACACATTTTTATGGATATTGTGAAGTGTACAGGGCTAAATATTGATGTTAATATTTAAACCTGATATCGAGTAGCGATAGCTGTTAACGGTTTAGAAGCATTGTTTAATATGGTAATAATTTTGTCATTAGTGTGCAATATATTTGTTTTTTGTACATAAAACACTACAATTATATGTACGATCTACTACATACATCATAACGTAATAATATATTAACATTTTTAACATTCGAGGAATATTCGAACACAGGGCCGGCGTTAAAAAGGAAATTGATTTTTTTTGTATAAGGTACCTCGAAAGTCTGCAAGAAATATTTTGGATGTATTAAAATGTAAATATAAATAATTACAAGTATAGATAAATACTTAGTTTGTATATGATAAAAACACGAGCGTAAGATTCTCAGTTAGTTAACTGCTATATTTGAAGTTAATAAAATATTAATAGTTCTTATATCTCATGATAGGTTTTGGCACGGTTAAGAGAATTATTAACTTTCTCCCCGTCGTGATTATTCCTGATTATTTTTTTTCAATGCGATTCTCATGTAATAATAAATAAGCTTCTTGCACAATTAACACCTCAAACGTTTCTCCAACCAACACATGGAACTATTAACTATTAAGTCTAGTTATTTTTCTTCTGCATCTTCAGAATTTACTCAAACTTTCAAAAAATTAAAGACTTCATAGTGAGTGTATAAAGTATACCCACAAAAGATCATTCTTCTTTTTCAACACTTCAACATTATTTTAAAAAAGGATAATGATATCCTTCTAATTTTATGTTAACACATTATGTTTTTCTACTACAATTGGCTGCAAATCGAGGCTGATATTTAGCATATGCTATGTTTAGCATAGTGCTATGGTCTGACTAAATCAAAAATTAATGTGAGAAATGACTAGTAACGCACTTGCAGTAGATTTGTCATGCTGTACAAACACGCAGAAGCATGAGGTTACGCCTGCTGCTGATACCATGAATTAGCGGACCCATTTTTTTGTGTACAGTCAACACACGCCGACCCTGTTTCATTACAGTCGTCTAAGCTAATGATAATCACAAAGCACTTGTACTTAAGCTAACATACATAAAAAAACTTTTCAATCCACACAAATTACATTTTCGTAAAACTCAATCAGACAAGGACTCACTTACTTTGTTTTTACTGGATTTTTCTCCGTCTGCAATCCAACGACTGATTGAGATAAAAATTGGCACACATAATATATATTTGGTTTACGTGAAAAAACCTAAGTTTTAAATATAACTTACCTTAAATAGAATCTTTTTAATTTTTATTTCGTATGAACCAATGAAAGCTTACAGCAAAGCTAAACTAAAACATTTCCAAGTTTATAAAGTCCTTATTTCTTACCTCAGTTTCAATAAGTTATGGGAAATTGCAGGTGTTACATTTATCGACAAGTACGATGAATAGTTAAATGTAATTAGTGTGATTTGAATGTCGAAAACACATCGATCACACCCGTCATAGTGTCGTAATGTATATACTTTGTTACGAAGAAAAAATCAATTGCTGTTCCACTCAGCTCTATTTTATCGTGTGTATGCGCACTTAGTGTCCTGAAAACTTCGAAACGGCTTTAATAAAAGCTTAATAAAAAATGCATAAATAATGTATGAAGTTTTGTATTGGAATTGCCAGTTTGGATAACGTTCGATAAAGCATAACACAAAAGACGAGTAAAGCTGAAAATCACTATTAATATTATACAAATAATTTCTTTTTTTTTGTTTAAGTTCTGATAACTAGAACTGCCGGGTGGATTTAACGCTTTTTAGCATTTAGCTCAACTTTCAAGGTCAGAGTTGTAAATGCCTTCAACAATAATATTATAGTGTCATTTATGAAGAGAAGTGAAGGGTTTATGAGGTGTAGTGAAGATGAAAAAAAAAACAAATCATAAGCCTTACTTTATTTAATTGAGAGTTGCCGTACCAGTTCGCCTCAGAATCCTTGTTATCCAAGGGAGTAACCGTGGATTAAAACAAGAAAAACAAAAAAAAAGTATTTATCAACTAGCAACGATGTGTTTCCGTTAATACATTACACTCGTAAATAAGCATGTCATACAAAATGTATAAATATACAAAATTGCATAAAATGTTCCAAAAAGGGTCAACAGCTTTATTGCAATTCACAAATCAGTTAATATTGCAACAAAATACATTGCTTTTTTACTAATTTCTACTTTAACATATAAAACAATAACAGCAAAGACGTGATTTAAGGAAAATTACAGATATAAAAACATTGGTAACTTTATCATAGATATGTTAAATTATGGTTTATGTAAACGATAAATACGTTTTTAGTTCATAAAATGGTGGTATAATTTAGGTGTATCTATAAAAAAAACGGGTTGCCCTCTAGGAGTGCCGCGGCATGCCGGCAGAAGTGAAAACTTGTAAGTTAACGTTGTGCATTTTTGATATTTTGGAATGGTTAGGAAATAATTTTACACAAATTGCTTTAATTGTCAGTGTGAACGTTCTATCATTTATGTGGTAGAATACAATATTCATTTATTGCGCTATCGTACACAAACATGACAACACAAGCATTCACACAAGCGCCCTGCGCCGTTTTACGAATTTCAACTCATGTCACGTGTCGTGACGCGAGTTTAGAAGTTTTTACCCATTCCAAAAAAAGTGCGCAACGCCGCTAAATAAGTTTTTACTTCAAAATTAACATAAATTATTATTTGTTTTACACCTTAGTATATCTTTGAACTAAGACGAACTTTGAAGTAAAACTTTTTCTAACAATTTTCGAAAGCATATTTTATGACTTTATTGTCGACTAATTAATGACGGCTTCGCTAATTAACGGCACTAGCTTAACCAGGGCAGGAGTAGCAATAATTGCTTCAAGTCCTGATCTTTTTCCCATTGTTCAGGAAAATTTTAAAATATACTAAAGTCCCTAGCCTTAATCCGGCACTGTATTCCAGTTTTACCTTAATTCTTTGCCAAGTCAAAATAGGCCAAGTATTTCAATCCGTAATAACTTAAATCACGCCTTTCTAATAAAAGTTAACATTAAACAATTGTATAACTTGCAATCAAATTCATAAAACTACAGTAGCTGCTAATAAGCTCTCAAATTTTAGTCATAAGCTCCACATATTGTTAATCCAGGTTCATAAAAAAGAATTTACACTATAAATTTACACACGTATTTCATTTTTATTATTTTTCCCATACAAACTTGGAATTTCCTCAATTTTAAAATAAGAAAAAATTTAAATTGTATTGGATTCCAGTATTTATTTAAACGCTTTCGATGTTATTTGCCTGTGCAACAGAGCTACGAAAATCCTTATCTTTTATTCCTTTTTTCATAGGTAGGAATATTTATGTCCCATGATTAGGAGTTTCGGCGAGAAATAAAATTTGGTTATAACAAATAATTTTTTGGTTGTTAACAAATAATTTGCCTACAATATTTTGCACATTTATTTCAATGAAGTAGTAATTTCAGGGTAGGTAACTCTTGTTTTAGACGTATCAATAGCATATTTATTAAACCTAAAAATCGGTAAGTGTGTTATGTCATGTCGTTCTTGTATGTACACATCAAGATTTTACAGGAGACAAATAGGTAGGTAGTTTTCTTACGGACATTATTAATAAGTAATAACCTATCTGCAGAAAGAGTTAGACTTTCTAAAGTTTTATAGCTAAAATATTATGTTTATTAAATTTTGGAAAATAGTAGTGGTTACCTAGTTTGTAACTGGTATTTTACAACCCTATCTTTTAATTTAAATATGTTGTTAATATTGGACTTTAGAACATTTAGAATATTTATCTGATATTGTTTATATTTCAATTCTACGAGTAGGTATTTAATTTATTTCAACGAATCGTGGAAACGTGTTAAATAAAGAAATGTGGAGAGCAATAAAGTATGTAGTTTCCAAGCAATTGTTCTCAAGAATACTTTATTCATGTTTGCTCACCTTGCCCGACAAAATTGCGCTCCCCATTTCCCTCGGGCAATCTGAATGTGTTTTATTATAAATGTGGCTACACCGGAGAACAAATCTTCAACTTAAGACTTAGTAGCAGGCATTACTAATGGAAGTATGTAAAAACTAACATATTTTTAATCTATACTTATAGTAAATCTGTAGAAGAGTATTATTCTGTGCAAAGAACATTAAAAAAATAGGCGACTGCAAATGGACAGCAGAATATATGTCTACCATTTTTATAATGTTTTTTACGAGTATGTATGCTGACCGGGATTCACGACGAATCTACTGTACTGATTGTACCGAATTTTGACAAGTAGGTAGGTATGTTCCGAGGAATGTTATAGGCCATTTTTTATCCCACGTACTAAAAGGATAGGAGTAAAAGTCAAAATGTTACATACATACATACATACATACATACATACATATCTTCACGCCAAGTCCCTTACGGGGTAGGCAGAGAGTATCGAGTGCCAGACCTCACGATCCTGACAAACCTGTCTTGCTTCCTTCACATTCATTACCCTTTTCATACAAACACGCCGGTTTCGGAGACTCTTGACACCACCCTCGGATAATATCCGATTGATCTGATCGTGAAATGTCAGCCTTGGTCTCCCCGGGTACCTACATCCATCCACATTCGCATTGTATATCTGCTTTGTCAATCTTTCATCTGTCATTCTGTCCACATGCCCGAACCAGTGGAGCATGCCCTTTCGCATTTTAACACCAACACTTTCTTTCAATCCCACTCTTTCTCGGATCTCACTGTTACGAATGCGGTCAGCGAGTGTTACACCACAGATTTTCCGTAGTGCTCTCATTTCGACCGCATTTATCCTACTTTCATGATGTTTCTGACAAACCCAACTCTCACTTCCATACAATAACGTTGGGATAATCACAGAATTATGCAAAGCGAGTCTAGCTTTTTGACTCAAAACCTCGCTTTGGAATAGCTTACCCAACGCTCCATTCACACTATTCCCTGCACTCACTCTCTTCTCTACATCCGCGGTGTACCTTCCATCCCTGCTAAAAGCACAACCAAGATATACAATTTCATTCACTTGTTCCAGCACTACATCATCAACTAAAACTCTTACATCCGTTCTGGCTACATCTCTTTCAAATACCATTATTTTGGTTTTCATCGCATTTAAATGTAAGCCCCTTTCTTTACAATCTTCAAAATCAATCATCGTCAAAATGTTAATTTGGCAATAGTTCAGATTTCATTTATTTTGGAAGATTTTGAAACATTAAGATATTAATGACATATTACTATTAGGAGCTGATAACCCAATCTCTCTGTCTTTATTTTCATTCTCAAACCTTCTTGAGCTAAAAATTAATACAACAAAAAAGAACCTCGAAATCGTTCCATCCGTTCGCGTGGGATGAGATAACAAAAAAAAAATGGAATCACTTTTATCTCTAAGATGATGGGATATAATAGCCACAAGTAATAATACTTGCGGCCTGCATGTCGCGTGTGACCTCTCGAGTTTTTGTAGTTGGGGCTTCTGGTGATACTCCATTTTCATCTCTTACTAATTTTATGCCTATAGAAAATTTTAGACCCTATTAAGCACCATATTAGCCGTGGTGTAGAGTTATTGTTGTCAATTATATCAATAATAGATATGACCTTAGAAACAATTACCTAAATTGCTTATATTTGCGGCCCGCTTTACCATGATGGTGGAAACTAGAAAAAGGCCTAAGTCCCACTGTTCTATAAAAGTTGACACTAGGGTCCAAAATGTCTATATGGGCTATTTTTGTTTTTTGTGTTTTTTTTCGCTAAAAGAGATATCGAATTATCGTTTACTTGTTCTTTTATGTGAGTAAGAGATTGGTAACACGAAGCCTCGTTCCTCGCGACCGCGACAACGTAGACAAGCGCATGGGTTCATATAGTAGTTGATCAAAAACTGTTTACCCAGAATGAACCTCAGACCAATAATTTTTATTCGTTTGAGGAATGAACATAGAAATCAGTTACAAAAGCGCGGACCACAAAGACATTAGTAAAAAGCGGACATTCTGTATTTTATTCCCAAAGTTATAGATGACGTTATATACGTTATATAAGGTATCAACCTTTTTATATTCACATACTTGGCCCTTCCTCCTTTGTTCCACATTCTTTCTTCTTTTATCAGTTACATATAAGATTAGGTTTTACCAGCGATAAAGTTACAGGTTATCTGCAGATGATTAACTAAAGGTAATATTTCTGGTTATCATATTAATGAATACAGAGAAGAGGAGAGAAGACAGGACTCCCCCCTACGGAACTCCCAATTAAGTGGTTAGGTGGTTTTCGTGTTAAAAAGTACCAACCAAACTTATTAAGTATTTCGATTTGTTTAGCGGTATACTTAATTGAGGTATTATTAGTTGTGTCTTCTTAGGTGAAGAGCATTAAAATGCTGGCTATGAGCCAATATTTAGAGTAATCGTTTAAAACAACTTTTAATGTCTGATAAAATTTGGGTACGAAATTTTTCCTCGTATTGGCCCGGGTCTCCTGTGATTAATACACCATCTTCTTCCTGTCAGGCAGTTTGTAACTGGTGGTAGAGTGCCATGCTGCAACTCGTTCAGGTAGGATTCCTGCCCTTAATCTATTTCTGCCGCCATAATGACAGTGTCATGAGCTGTAGTTAGCCGTAAAGTAAGGCAGCCGGTAGACTTGCACAATTGGCTTACACCACAACACACCTATAACATCTGTGGTGTCTACATCGTGATCTGGCTATTTCTCGCCATCAGGATCCGTGTGCTCGTTTCCTATCTTATCACATAAAAAAACATAAGATATTAAAAAATAGAATAGATATGCGTCTATGGCTGGCAGCTCGTAAGAAACTAGCATAGGTTTAGTGTATTAATACTAGTAACTCGCGGAAGAAATCCACCACATTTCCTAATTCTATCGCCATAATGACAGTGACATATTCTGGGGGGGTTACCATAAGCTCTTAAAACAGTACTGTTTCAACAATACTAATTCTAATTCAATACTAATTCTAATTTCTAAATCTCGACTGACGAGAAAGACAACCTTATGACGTATACCATAAAGATGCTTATAAAGGCAGACATTTAGCAAGATGGAAATAATACTGCTTTAAGCGTTCATGGTAGGGCCCCTGATCCAAAGAGTAGTCTGTAGACTTGCACAATAACCTAACACCCCCACCACAGGGCAGAAATGTACCCATTCACATCTATTGTTTCTCTTGCCATCAGGAGAGCCTTGTCTGATAACATAAGAAATACTACTAAAAATTTATAATTTTAGGCAGAGTTTTTAAATACTGTGCTTGCTTTATAAATGAACTATAAATTCTGCAGCGGAGTTACATAAAAACCTAACTCTGCACTCCTAAATATCACAAATCGTGTTCAATATGCATCAAATACTACTAAAAATATGGCTTTAGGCAGATTTGAAATATTATGCGTGCTTTAAAATATATACTATAAATTTTGCAGCGGTTATGTGAAAAACTAAGTCTGCACTCCTAAATATCAGGGAGCGTGTTCAATCTGCGACATTGAACTGTCAAAATATAAATCCCAATATTCCAGCATGCCCCTGTCAGTCTAGTCCGACTGTTGCAAAGTTTGTGACAACACGCAAACGTTTTCAAGTTTGACATCACACGATTTAACATGGAATTTTTTTAACGGATTTGAAAAAGAGTTAAAAAAAAGAAACAAGAGTAGGTTATCAATTTTACCGTATGTTTTTGTTTTTTATGTCTGATGCCGACGTATGTGAATTTTTTTATGACCGACTAGTGGTTTTTGAAGATTTATGTAATAAATAATGCATACATCATTAATAATAAAGATTAATGTCAATATAGATGAAATGTCAATGTAGATTATGCGATACACACAAATCTATTAATTGGGATGTTGATAAAATGCGTTTATATGTGAAAGGTCAGCGAACAAGGACATGGCTCTCCTAATAATCGTGGCCTATAGACACCATAAATGTTATAGGTGCGTCGCTTTCCTGTTTCCTTTCTGCAAGTCTATTTGCTATCCTACCGGAACATGACAGAGTCATTATGACAGGCAGGAATTGGGCAAACCCAGGCAAGTTACTGTACAGCCCTCTACCAGCAGTCGTCTTATTGATATTGACATATATTTTAACCTGTGCTCGCCTTTTATGAGCTGTCTGGCAGAGAGGCAGGAGTGTTNGGCTAAAATTTATTAACGCGTAATCCGATCAACCTTTTTTTTTTTTTAAATTACGCTAATTTCCTCGTGCAGGGTAGGAAGAGAGTATTGAGTGCCACGTAAACGAAGTTCGCCGGGTCGGCTAATTTATAATAAATAGTTAATGGGTGGTGATTCTGCTGTTCACAAACTAAACTTATTTTCGATGCAAGCTATCTTTTTCAAATAAAACAAAAACAAAATGGATGGATCATTTTAGACAAGTCAAATTATACCGGACATGTCAAATTGTGATGTTTTAATCAAAGTTTTCCGAGTAATGTAGAAATGTCGTGTATAGACTAATCTAATAGCACTAAAAGTATTTTGTCTCTTTCTATTACTTTCGTTGAAAGAAGATAGCGATAACTTAAAATTAGTTTAGTAAGTTATTATTAAGATAACCACCAAAGTTTTTATAGTTTTTAGAATCAATAAAGTACCAACTGGACTATCTTTATATACAATTTTTTTTCTTCTTGTCGAAATAAACAAGAAGCTGTAGACTGTTTTACAAAAAAAGTTTAAATAATCTTTGCAAATTAACGACCAATATAAATAATCAATCCTAATCCAAAACTGTCCAAGATTAATATTTTGATCCATTTTTATGTTATCGCTTGACAATAATATACAGGATAAATATGGCAATTAGGTATAGGATAGGCCGGCGGATACGCAGCTATCTAGATTGCTTGAAATCCGTCTTTAGAGATACATAATTGACATTGGCCGTAAGTAAATACTACGGATCCCTTGTCACTTACATTTCGATACTAAGGCAACCACTGAATTTTAAACATAGCTTTTTTACTTTCATCCAAAGAAAAATGTATAATCGTCTGCTTATCCGTACACACTATAAACAACGTAGGAGATACCTACTCTTGTTGTTTAACAAGGTATTACGTAAGTTCTAAGGTCTCTCAAATATCTCTCTATGTACCTTTGAAAGAAACTGGCGTGGAATCCATTGCCTGTCAACTATCTCAAAAATCTTACTCACGACGTAATAGCATTTTTGCATACTAGAATTGCCCCTCCAAGTCATGTAATGTTAGTAAAAAGGCCCGTGTAAACGATAACTTGACGTGAGTGCCCTTGGGGCGGTCACGCGATTCTGAAATAACAAAAGAACGCGATTTTATTGAATTTTTTCAGAGCTCGTATTATAATAGGGATGTTATTGCTATAGACAAATTATCTGATTAAGGCCCGTAACATACGAATGTTTTGCAGATCGTTTTCCGACAACAGTCTTTTTAAAGGGACAAGCAGATTTTTCTGTTGTTACGAATGACATTGCACTTGACACCAAAAATAGTAATGGTGTGCTAAACCTGTGGTATTATGCCTTTTGCATTAACTACTTTTCTACCATATCTCTTAAACTGGAACCTAAAAATTTAATTATCCAAAAGTATGGAAGTTGCTGTCTGTCTTTGACGCTTTGACAATAAATAATATTATGATTTTATAGGACCCAAGAAGAATAGAAAATGAAAACACGCAATTTAAAAACTGAAGCTTTTAAGGACGTACCTACTTAAAGGAACTTGTTAAATGTTTTGTAAGATTTTTTATAGCACAAAAATTGCGAGGGAAAATAAATATGCTGTTGATCGTCTAGCAATTATAAATGGGTACGACAAAACTTATTCGGTCTTAGTTACGTTACTACTATATATACATAAAAGGTATGATAACAAAAATTAATCGACTTATTTAGGAACATTTTTAATATAAAACAACGAATAAGATATAAACCACAGGTTGAGTCCAAGAGATTGATGCCAATTTCTGATGGCAATTAAGATGTATCTTTTATAAAATACTCTTAAATTCACACATATTACAAAACAAAACAAGATAATGAATTCATAAAAATAATGACTTGAAGTGTCGTTTTTACAAATCGTCTCTTTTACTTAGTGTCACTTTTACTTTTGAAAATACACTTTAAAATTATTTGAATTATTAATTACACATTTGCGGCTTATTTAAGTATACAAAATGAATACGTAATATCAAATTTCCATTTCTGTTTATATATTTATACTAAATACCTACCACAAAATGGACGCAACCTCTTGGATTATAACATCATCAACTTTTAAAAAGCACATTCGCAGTCTATAATATCACTACAATTTATATATTACGTATAAACACTTTACGACTGCTAAATTTCATCTGAATCGGACCTAATCGAGTCGTAGTTGGACGTTTTGCTACGAAGCATTCTTAGAAATGAGCCTACGGCAAATATAGTCCTTCTGTGTCTATGAAAGATACCCTGATATAAGGCTTCTCTGAGGGCCTTTCTGTCGTCCGACATCGACGGTTGTGTGCTAAGTGTGACGTCAGAATGAGCAGTTATCGCCTTTTGGTGTCGTAAACCGCCATGTTTCTTTTCCAAAGATTTCTGATTCGGTAGACTCATTGTGGACTCAATCGAAGAGTTTTTTGTTTTCCTCAAACTTATCATCTTCTTTCCTGTTGACTGCGTCTCCGAAGACGACCTCGTCGGAGCCAGCTTAGATCTATACAAGGGGTTGTTTGAGCTTTCTGGATGCACAAGAACGTCTACAGATTTTTGACTTACAGCGCTCGAGCGGGTCAAAACTTTTTGTGAACCAGAGCCCTCCATTTTTGACACGCGCTCCTCTTTTATAGACGGCTCCGCTTCTATCGCAATCATTTTCTCAATTGCGACTGATTAGTGCTAACAATATTGCGTGACGATTTAATAGGAGTGGTCTTTGTCGGTCATATCATAGGCGGTCGGGACTCATTATTACTGTCAATAGAGGGCACGGCTAAATGGATGACCACGTCCGTTTTGTTCGGTAAATCGTTTCTTGTGGTATCACAACAATTACTGAAGGTTATTTTCGGTACGTTTTCATTGCAATCAATCTCAATTTTATCCAAGTTTTGAGCTAACGTATCTATTGGATTATTTCCCTGTGATGGTTCTTTAAAATTATCGGTCATAATCGAAGCGGGCCATTCCTTGTCTTCAATGGTGTCAATTTTGTCTATATCTGGGGAAATGCCTAGTTCATCCCGGTAAACACTTTCCCCATTCACATTTAATCCAATTAATCCAGATAAATTAACGTTGAAATTGTTTTTCGTGGCCTTGTCTCCTGCACGTACTTCTTCAGCAACAATACGATCAGTAATAGCTTCTATTTCTCTGTGCAAAACTTGATCATCTTCATAAAATTCTGAGAGATTTTGTAAATGTTCAAACCAGTTTTTATCTAATAAGCTCGTTTTGTTTGATTCGGTTTTGTTTTTGTATCTGTCGATAAGGGGTTGGAGGTTTTCCTCGTGTTGGTGAAATAGATAATGGTATGCTTGACTCACAGTTTGGAGGGAATACGTTGATCTCGGCCTCGGAAGCAGGGCAGCGGACGGTGGAAGTGTACTCTTGTACCCTCTCCACACGTGACCACGAGCACGTTCTGACAGTATTGCATTAGAATTAAGAATCCTTTCAAAGTCTGCCACTTGTTCGGCTTCACTTATTTGCCTTAATAACTTGTTTTCCGTCTCGTTCCCACCTGCCGAGTGACACAGCTTCCTCTCGACCTGTTTAGGATAAGACTTAGCTCTATTATCACTTTTTATACTTTTGGAGGTTGAATGTGTAATATTATCTGCGTATGCCATTGGTATTGATAGATTTTGAATGGATATATTAAAAGGTACTTTTTGAGTAACACACTTTTTTTGTTTTATAGTAACATTGGGTTTGAGAAATTTTTGAGTGTTTGGTTTATAAAGATGTTTTTGGGTATATTGTAGGCGAGTTGAGTCCGCGCTATGAACTTTGCGTTCATATTGTGAGTGTGGACGTTTCGATAGGCAGACACTTTTGGCCCGTAAGAGGACTTCGGGTTTATCTTTAGAAGCCAGTGTGGAAGCGAGTGATCGGTAGCGTTGAAGTACACGGACTGTTTACAAATCATGCATTCTTCGAAATATGGAGTAGCGTAAAAAGTAATCGTGCTGGCGTGATGGGGCCGATCGATTCGGCCTTTGTAGACCACCAAATAGGGATGCGCATGAAACTTACCAAATGTACAACGATACTTGTCGATTTTTCGTTTAATTTTATGCTCGAATTGTTAGTTTAACAATTTTTTAGTTGATACTTTTGGCCATAATCCACTTAAGTGTAATTACAGATTTAGAAAACGTATTTTACATTTTAGTTTAATAAGCCAAGTATCTTCACGCCCATATATCCAATAAGGTAGGCAGAAGAAAAACTAGGACACCTACAACTATCCGAAGACATTAAGTCCCACAATATGATAGGTGACAAACCTATCACCAACCTGGCACATATCCAATACCAAGTAATGAATCAGAATCAGAATAGTCTTTATTCACATGAACTATACAAGTGATATTTGTGCGCGTCGACATTTTTTTAAACTACCACCGGATCAGAATCGGAATCGGAAATGTTATATTTGTTAGAAAATGAAAATATACATTTTCTAATTTTTTTTATTGCCCGACTCAGGGATCGAACCCGAGACTAGCCGGGCAAACAAAAAATTGAAAATGTGTATTCTTCATTCTAATTTCCAATAAAAATTCTTCGGATATATGGATGAGAAGAGGAAACACTTGTTTGTTTGAAAAAAACATGTGAGACAAAATTTATTTTAATTTACTTTTTCACCATAGAAAGTTTCATTATTTAGCAATACCTTACTTAAAACGAATTAGGTAAGTAGTTACGAGAGATTTTGCTGGCTAAGCTACGGAATACGGATTATAATATTAAATGACAACATTTTAGTAGTCAACCGTGTATAAATAAATGTTAGGGGCTGATGTTAAATAAACTGAGACTTAGCCATTTCCAAAAAAAAAACTAATTTTAGAAAAAAACAAAATTTACTTCTCATTTCATTGATTACAAACTAATTCATAATTTCAATAGTTATTAGGCAGGGCTAGATTCACCCTTCACTTCTAAAACAATGTATAGGTACAAGACTGATGAAGTTTGAACGCTCTATACCAGGGGTGGGCAAATTCTTTTAACCGCGGGCCGGTAAGTTAAAAAAAAATCTAGCGACGGGCCAGTAAATTATAATTAATCTTGAGGCGGCCGCTTTGTTTAAACACCTAAAAATAGCAGTAAATATAACGATTATAAAACTTTGTATAAAGATAACATAAGGCATTTTTTATTTTATTTCACTCTACTTAACCCTTAACATATGAATTACGCAATATATATGTTTGAAGTATTGATTCAGTATCTTAATTGTTCAAATTTCAATAATCTTTGAACATTTCGACCATTAAATTTTTTTAAGGAGGTTCATATTTTTTCTAAAAAAAACCCTCGGTATTAAAACCTCTCAAGGGCCGGATCCTGCCCGCGGGCCGTAATTTGCCCACCACTGCTCTATACGCATGGCATCCTATCCTATCTACATAATATATCGTCTTACAAAACCCTAAAGCATCACACTTTGTAACGAATAAACTGAAATGTTAACTTTTTTAGCAATGTTTAGTACATATAAAGTTTTCCCTCTTCGAATTAAAACGCGCTCCGTTATCTCGCGAAAACTTGAACTAGGTTTGAAATACTCTCAAGCTATTGCAAATTTGATATAAGTTCTCTTTTGTACCTTTATAAGTTCATACAATGAAAGACAGAAACTTGTGCTGTCTTTCGTTGTATGAACGTTTGGAAGATGTAAATATGCCTTTTACCTGTAACTTGAAATTTGTCAAAAACGCTTAGACCTGAGAGATGTCAGTTGTTCATTTCAGACTTCCCGCGATAGTTTTATAAGTTACCTAAAGTTATCGGCCAGTATTAATAACCTATCTAAGATCGCCTCTGTGGTCTAGCGGTCCGGGTGTTGGACTTGACTGCATGAGGTCCCGGGTTCGAATCCCGGGTCGGCCAACTAAAAGAAAATTGGATTTTTCCAGTTTTCTAATAAAAAAATAATGTTGGTCGGGATTGGAAATGTGCCCGGTTGGCGATAGGCTTGCCACCTATCACATTGTGGGACTTAGTGTCTTCGGCTAGTCGTGGGTGCCCTGGTTGTGCCTCTGCCTACCTCTTCGGGGATATAGGCGTGAAGATACTTTTTTTATCTAAGATAACAGATCGTGCTTTTTGACATCAGTTGCCAGGTAACCGCTGATATTTTTCATAAAATAACACAAACATCTTAGCAACAAAACTCTAGAAGGCCTGTCTTTTCCTGTAGACAGATTCTTAATGTTAGCCGTAACTTTTTCTACGAATTGCATAAAGACTTCAGCGAAAAAGGAAGTGACTAAGCGAAAATCAGATTTAAAGTTTGATTAAAGAATTCATAATTAAGCGAAGTAAAACTGCAAAAACTGATTTGAAATATTTTATTGGGGACCAGGTAGCGATTTCATAATTATTATTTTTTGATAGATAGCAAATGGTTCGCAAATGGTCTAACATGATTTTTTTAAATTTACTAATAGTTTTTGAGTTAGGCACACTTAATAATGCAAATAAAAGGCACTTATCTTTATGCATTAGTATAATACAAAAGCCACTAATTGACTTATGATAAAAATTATATTGGACCACCTCGGAATCATGTCCTATCTATAACAAAAACATCAAAATCGGTTGCCTTTTAACCGAGTAATAGCATAGCAAACATACAAAAAAAAAATACAGTCAAATTTAGAACCTCCTCATGTTATGGGCTCCGTGAAAAAGACGACAGATTTTGTTGAATAAGAGAAATTTAAACTATAAATAGGCAGGTCTGCCAGGATCGTGAGGTTTGGCACTCGATACCTACTCTCTGCCTACCGCGGAAGGGACTTGGCGTAAAATTATGTATGTAAACTATCCCTGTGTTTATCCGCGCTCCTTTGCAGAATAGACCATCTGCCTTCCTGCTAGGCAGCTAGTAAAAGGCGAGCATAGGCTTATCGTCACTAACACCGTGACTTCTGACTGGGTGGTACAGTTTCACAGTGACTCGCCCGGTTTGGTACCACCGCCATACCTGTTCCTGCCGCCATAACGTCAGCTCTTGCCGTTGACGTGTTCCGGAGGATAAGGTAGCCGGTAAACTTATTTTTACTGATTGACAACCTGAAGCTCGGGTAACATCCCTGCTTTAGGTTGGCAATGCACCATTACCACCTTTGGCGTGGTGTCTCTAGGTGGCGTAAATTTCTTGCCATCAGTAAATTCTTCTGCTTGTTTGCCTTCCAATAACATTATAAAAATTTTTTTAGGCACAAAAAGTTGACATGTTACCTATCAATTGTATACAAATATAAAAAAGCACATATTATGTAAATATTGTTTTAAGGTATATATACGGAACACCCGACAATGATCAAATTACAGCAATTATTATAGTGTTTGATGGACGGCAGTCAATTCAGCATTTTCACGAAGACAACCGCGGTTTGGCGGAGTGCCAGGTGGATCAGCTGTATGCGGTACACATAATTTGCTAGCAGTTTCCAGAGGTTTTACCCCTCTAATACCAACCATGAAAATCGTAGTGTCAAATAATAGAGAGTTGATTTTTTTAATCAGTCTTCGATCGTTTTGTGAAACATTCAAAAAAGTAAAAGTAAGAAAAGGTGTTTGGCAATTAGACCGCCTTTTGTGTCCTATAAACTTGATTTTGATGAAATTTGATATGCATCTAGCTAAAGTTCAGTTCAAATATTTTTTTATCAACACCCACATAACTTTAATAGAGCATAAAAGTTTGTTTTTTAGCATTCGTAACTATTATAAGCTGACGAATTTGCGGGCTAACAGCTAGTCTAGTTATATTTAAGGTACGATAGTACACATTATTCTGTGTTTAACTTTTATGTTTTAGGTATTCTTATCTTATTATCTTTTCTATCGCCTCTGTGATCTAGCATTTCAGCTGTGGGACTTCATGAGGTCCCGGGTTCGAATCTCGGGTCGGTCAACAAAAAGAAAATTTGGTTTTTCCAATTTTCTAATTAAAAAAATGTTGCTCGGGATTGGATATGTGCCCGGTTGGCGATAGCCTTGCCACCTATCACATTGTGGGACTTTGTGTCTTCGGCTAGTCGTGGAAGCCGCGGTTGTGCCTCTGCCTACTTCTTACCTTACCTCTTCGAGGATATGGGCGTGAAGATAATTTGTTTTAAGTATTTCGCGGATCTTCTTGAAAATAGGCAAACTGTAAGTTGAAGTATGGATACGCTCATCGATACAGCAAATTCATACAATAGAGATGTTTAGAAAATATATGATAAAGATTGGAGTAGGTACATAGGTACACAGTGTATATAGTTAGTTCCACCTGGGAAAAGCGAAACCCTCACATCATCAGGCTATGTGCATCAAAAGACAAATAGAGTCCAAGATTATTATTTTACAGACTATTTTAGGGTTGTGGGCATACCCACCTTACCCACAACTGTGGATCCACTCTTATAAGTATTTAAATTTACATCTTGTAAAAAAGGACTATATCATACATTTTCAAAATCTATAATATAAAAATTAATCGCTAAATATGTTGGTAAGCGCATAACTTCTGAACGACTGGACCGATTTGGTTAATTATTATTTTTTTATTGTGTTAGTTATTATCAGGAGAAGGTTCTTACGAAGAGAAAAATAGGGAATATTGCAGGGAGAATGGGAAAAACAATACTTTATTATTTTCCATACTGAACGGGTGAAACGAAGTTCGCCGGGACAGCTAGTCTGTAATTAAAAAAACGAACCGCTAAATGTGTTGGTAAGCGCATAACTTCCGAACACCTGGACCGATTTGGCTAATTCTTTTTTATTGTGTTAGTTATTATCAAGAAAAGTTCTTATGAAGAAAAAAACTGGAAAAGTTGGGGGGAAAGTTGGAAAAATAATACTTCATTATTTCCACTGAACGGGTGGAACGAAGTTCGCCGGCCCAGCTAGTGTATAAAATAAAGTTTTATTTACACAATTTATAACCGAAGAAAAGCTGAACCGATTTGACTAAAAATTAATGGGAAGGTAGCTTAGAATCAGGAGACGGACATAGGATACTTTTTATCCCGTTCGACTGCGTGGAAACCAGGAAAAAGATTTTAATTTTCCCATACAAACTGAACGGCTAGAACAAAGTTCGATGGAGCAGCTAGTGTTATATACGTTATTTATTAGTAGAGTTATCCCGGTAGATATATATAGTATAGTCTGTCGTCGTGTTTATTATTCTGGAACGAAGATAGCGTATTAATAGTAGATTCAATTCATATTTCCGACGGCATGCGTTCCAGATATATAATGCTAATAAAATTCTTTTAGCTCGCAAGGCCGACTCTTATCAGACTTTCTGATGTCCGACTCCATCTACTTACAATACATTAATCAGATATAAGTACTTATTATGTGTTCGATATTATTATCTTCCGGTCGAAGGGGTTCCACAAGGATTAAAACATTGGTTTTGAACATTGGTTTCCTTCCATCTGGACCGCAGATGTATTCCAAATTTAATACTGTCAAATCGGAAGATGGAAACAAAGTTTTGTTCAGGTCACCTTTGTTGGATGGCGTGTTTACAACCGTCTGGAACCCCTATAAGGCTACAATAACCAGAACAAAACAAAAGGTAGTCTAATCACTAAATCCCTCTTTAAACACAGCCTTATCTTACCGTCAGATAACGGACTACCTCAGGTGCTTACTGAAAGTTACCTGAGATTACGTTTCTCGGAAATGTAACTATTTGAAGAGCTCTCATTTAACTGCTCTATATAAATAAAAAAGCAAATTGGATTTCTCCAATTTTCTAATAAAAAAAAATGTTGGTCGGGATTGGAAATGTGCCCGGTTGGCGATAGGCATGCCACCTATCACATTGTGGGACTTAGTGTCTTCGGCTAGTCGTGGGTGCCCTGGTTGTGC
>NJDD01006943.1:135808-146070 GCA_002245505.1 Calephelis nemesis
TTCCGACGGCATGCGTTCCAGATATATAATGCTAATAAAATTCTTTTAGCTCGCAAGGCCGACTCTTATCAGACTTTCTGATGTCCGACTCCATCTACTTACAATACATTAATCAGATATAAGTACTTATTATGTGTTCGATATTATTATCTTCCGGTCGAAGGGGTTCCACAAGGATTAAAACATTGGTTGTGAACATTGGTTTCCTTCCATCTGGACCGCAGATGTATTCCAAATTTAATACTGTCAAATCGGAAGATGGAAACAAAATTTTGTTCAGGTCACCTTTGTTGGAAGGCGTGTTTACAACCGTCTGGAACCCCTATAAGGCTACAATAACCAGAACAAAACAAAAGGTAGTCTAATCACTAAAACCCTCTTTAAACAGAGCCTTATCTTACCGTCAGATAACGGACTACCTCAGGTGCTTACTGAAAGTTACCTGAGATTACGTTTCTCGGAAATGTAACTATTTGAAGAGTTCTCATTTAACTGCTCTATATAAATAAAAAACCAAATTGGATTTCTCCAATTTTCTAATAAAAAAAAATGTTGGTCGGGATTGGAAATGTGCCCGGTTGGCGATAGGCATGCCACCATTGCCACCTATCACATTGTGGGATTGTGTCTTCGGCTAGTCATGGGTGCCCTGGTTGTGCCTCTGCCTACCTCTTCGGGGATATGGGCGTGAAGATTAAACAAAAAATGAAATTTTGCTCCAACACCTATAAATTTTCTCCTGTGTATGTATTAATCCGATTTGACACTATTAAATTTGGAATTCATCTGAGGTCCAGATAGAAGGAAACCAATGTTAATAATAAATAAAAAAAAAAGTGAAATGTTGCTCCAACAATTTTCTCCAAATTTTCTCCCGTGTTTGTAGTATGGACAATGGACCATCTGCCTTTTCTACCAGAGATTAGTCAATGTAATGTCTTTGATGTTACAGTTAACGGCTGAAATGTTTTTAATTACTTTTAGCATTGAAAATCGACCTTGGAAAAGATCACAAAGCCCCGATATAAGTCATTCAGATGTAGGTAAGCGCAAGTAAAACTGTTGGAAAAAGCTAGTTTGTAACTGATGCCTACGTTTCTGGATTTGCCCATACGACAACAACAGTCTTAAGGCCCCAAACTTAGTCAGCCAGAAGAGCCAATCGGCGCACTCCCCCGTTCCATGATTACTATGAAATATTGCGCTCTAAAGTAAACGTCTTAAGCGACAAATCACTATTTTTGACACTATAAAAGTAATTTGAAAAAAGTATAAAAACTGAAACACTTACCTTTTAGGTATAGTACTTATCTATGTTTATGTTAAATCTGGTGTCGATATTTTCATAAATTAAGTAGACGGTTGGGTTTTGCTTTCAAAAAAGGGTTAACTTTTTGTTTTTTTTCTATAGAGCATGCGAAATGAATCGTGTTTTGGAAACATTAGCTTATAAATCATGTTCATGTTAATCTTGTGTATTTTTGTCACCAAGACCTTTAATTGTTTTGTATGAAAAAAACATTATACTGCTGACGTATTTTAGCGTATTAAGTCGTTTTCCCGCCGTGCGTCAAATAGTGGTAGAGCTACTAAACCCTCTGAGTAAATCGCGCCTTTGAGTATTAAACCAACTATAATAAAATCTGTGGTCTAGCGGTTCAGTTGTTGGACTTGACTTCATGAGGTCCCGGGTTCAAGTCTCGGGTCAGGCAAGAAAAAGAAAATTTGGTTTTCTAATAGGAAAAAGTCTCACAATGTGATAGGCGGCAAGCCTATCGCCAATCGGGCACATATCCAATCCCGAGCAATATTTTTTTTAAATTGGGAAAACCATATTTTCTTTTTGTTTCCCAACCCGAGAATTGGACCGCTGAGGCAATAAAACTATGTGTTATTCTGATGTATAAACAATATTCCTGTAAAGTTTCATCTAAATACGTTCAGTAGTTTGTAAGTGAAAGTAAACATCCATCTATACTCAAACTTTCGCATTTTCAACATTAGTAAGATTTGTTGGAAAAGTCCCTATCCGAAATTCTATACTAATATTATGAAGAGGAAAGATTCGATTTTTTGTTTGTTTGAATTGAATAGGCTCCGAAACTACTGGGACGATTTCAAAAATTCTTTCACCATTAAAATGCTACATTATCCTTAAGTGACGTGGGCTTTGTTTCATCAAAATCGGTGAAGTAGAAGCCAAGTTACGCAGGCGAAGCTGCGTGAAACTGCTAGAGCAATATATTACAGGTAGAGTTTACAGCGAGAGGAACTCAACCATGTTATATGAGGGTAGTAGAGAGTATTGGAAACTGTTCCAATCGCGTTTATCCTCCATAACTATGAGCATAAAAACGGGGGAAGTAGAGGATAAATCAATACTGAACACTAAAATTAGATCCTTCCGACCCTAGCTATTGCCAATGACAAAGGGAAGACCAACTAATTAGGTTCTGTTACAATCATATATTGCAAGCCTTTTTGCTTATACCAGCTCTCCGTGTACAGTGCTTCATCAGCACTTTTGGCTACTCTCTTCTTCTAAAACCTTTTCAGTCCAGATCCATGTCAACATTCACAAGGACTTCTAAAATACCTGATTCCTGCGTTCTTTTTCTAAGTTCAGTTTGTAATTGTTAATTAAGGGATAAATCCTCAGAAATTTTATAATAAACTGTAAATACCTACTTACTAGTGAAATATTTTTAAATCGCTTTTTAGCAAGTAAAGGTTTTCACAAGTGCAAATTACAAGTGGAAGCATAAGGACTGCCTTTTTTGTAACTTGAGCTAAGATTGTTAAAATGGAAGGGTTAAAAGCGGGTTATTTATAATATACATGCAATTATACGAATCAAAACTGAACGCTAAAATTAAATCACTCGACTCTGGACCCTAGCTCTACACTGGCAAAAAAAATCTAATTTGGTCCCTATTTCAGTTTGTTTCAACATGCACTACTAAGACCGCCTTTGTGTATATTTAGCTAATTTTATATTAATCACAATATTAGTTAAATAATAAATATCCTTAAACAAGTTACACAAATTGAATCTAACACCAAAGTAAGCATTTTATATGCTTGTGTTATGGGTTTTAGTCAACGATACTAATACATAGAAGTACTTAAATATATACCAGAATATATTTAATGAACACTTAAACATAGAAATATGTTCATCACACAAATGCTTGCCTTCGTCGGGTATCGAACTCTAGCCTCGCGCTTGGTTGATGTATTTGGGCGTGTTCGCTAGCCCCTCGACCTCGACGATTAATGTATCATTAATTAATTTATTAACTACTCGCTCTTGACCTGCATCTGCATCAAGGTACTAACGCTTTTTAAACAAACTTTTATCCCCCATTTTAGTCAAAGAGAAAAAAATTTTAAAAAAAAGGTGTGTGTGCTATTCACACACGATAGAAGTAAAACTTCAGTAAATCGACAAAAGAATGAGATGAATATATATTTGTGTCTCTTACCTGTCGTTTTTCCTTTGCACCCGTTTTGAAATCACAACAATTCTAAAGAAGTTTCACTTCAAAAAAAAGTAAGAATTTCATTTACTACATGCATATTAAATTTCAATAAAATCGTCCAGCGGTTTAGCCGTGAAAACGTAACAGACAAATGGACAGACTTCCACATTTATAATAATAAGGAAGTACGGATGGATAAAAAACGAGATTAATTGCAGGATATTAGGGGTTCTAACGGGTTGCAAACAACCCGTTAGAACCCCTAATATCCTATTTATTGATATCTAATATATCTTATTTATTGTTAACATTGTATTGTATTGTTAATATTGTTAATCTAATTGTTAACATTGGTTTACATCCGTCTGGAACGTATAATCCAAACTTAGTAATTATCGGAAGTTGGAAACAAAGTTCCAAGGCTACCTTTGTTGGAACGCATGTTTACATTCGTCTGGAACCGCCTTATATCAATATTGAACCTTGAACACTAAAATTAGATTCTTCATATCCCGACCCTACTTGCCGCTATCGACAAAGAGGGGACAAATTAATAATATATATTTAAACGTATTACAACAACCAACAACACAAAGTAATATTAAATTTAACTTAAATATTCTTTACGAAGAATTCTTTTATTCTTTATTTCTTTACGAAGATTAGTAGCTGTAGTTGTAGATTAGATTATCATAGTGAAATTTAGATACCTACCTATATATTAATACGTGATGACAAAACTTTGGACCCCTTGTTTTCGAAAATCGCGCGGACGCAGGAGCATAAATTTGGCACACTTATAGTTTATGTGTAGGAAAAGTGCAGAACGCTAATATTTTTCAATAATAATGCTTATAAAGTACATTAAATCAATAAATAAAACATTACCCACACTACCATGCATTTGACACACACAAACGAATATATTGATGATAACGATAAAAGATCACAAGTGGCGCACTAAAAAGTTTGGAAAAAAATGTACCTAGTTGGTCTTGAGAAATGAAGATGGCGTTTTTATCAACAAGATATTAAAATTTATTATGGTCGAATCTTGACCAACGGGCGACCAATTAGAAATAGGGTGATTCTCCACAACAATGGAGACAAAAACGAGGTTAATAGAGGATAAATCAATACTGGATACTAAAAATAGTTCCTTTGATTCCAGATTCTACCTACTATAAACACAAAAAGAGACTTTTTAAATCGGTATGACGTAATTCAGAATGTATCAAAGTGCATTATATACCTTTGTATCTTCATGCCCGTATCCCCGAAGAGGTAGGCAGAGGCACAACCAGGCACCCACGACTACCAGAAGACACTAAGTCCTACAATGTGTTAGGTGGCAAGCGTATCGCCAACCGGGCACATATCCAATCCCGAGCAACGATTTTTTATTAGAAAATCTTTTCGTTGTCGACCCGGGATTCGAACCCAGGACCTCAGGCAGTCAATTCGAACAACTAAACAGCTAGACCACACAGCGATTAGGCGACTTTGTGTTGATGTATAGTAGATATGTACTTAATACGAAACTTGTATTATTAAGCATTCATTGCTTATGTTTATTAACATAAAAATGCTGTTTTATTTTGGTATTTTGGTTCTTGTGCAGAGAGTACTAACACCGTGATTTTGTCCAGTTAGAGTACTGAGACGTCTCTACCGGTTTATTATCAACGACTCACTAATTCGGGGTTGATTGAGCCTTATAATATACAAAGTAGCAGCCCGTCCCCGCTTTGCACAAAATCAAATTTTCCCTAGAAATAACGTAGTCTTAATACGATTGAAGGTATGCGACGCTCCAATATCATCTAAAGTATGTTTAGCATAGATCTAGTATACTCTTTATAGGCATCTGTGGTCTTTTACCAAACGTAGATTCGACTGCTTATTCATTGTATAAAGGAATGTTTCCCACATGACGCATGATTAGGATTATTTATTATTTTCCAAAAATAAAAATCCGATGTAGATTGCGTCGCTTGTTTTTTCATGATGTAGAAACAAAGGGATAAGATATAGTTAAGGGTAATTATGTCTTAGTTCGAGCATGTGAAAAGAGTAATAAATGTGACAAAACTGGTTTACAATGCGATTGTGGATGGATGTAGATACCCGGGAAGACCTAGGTTGATCTTTACGATCAGAGGGTTGTGTCAAGAGTCTTCGAAATATTCGTGTATGTATGAAAAGAGTAATGAATGTGACAAAACAGATTTACAATGCGAATGCGGATGAATTGACCAGAGGAGATCTAGGTTAACTTGACACAACACGATTGGGTTGTGTCAAGAGACTCCTGAACCGGCTTGTTTGTATGAAATGCGTAATGAATGTGTAGGAAGCCAAGTATATTTGCAAAGATCATGACATTGGACACTCGATACTCTCTGCCTCCTACTGCTTGGTCACTGCGACTTGGCGTAAATGTTAGGTTAAGAGAAGTAAAATTTTTATGACAAAACTCTTTAGTTTATGCTAATAAGCAGTTGCAGAAAGTGGCGGTTAAAGTCAAGTCTGATACAATATTTAAAAGAATAATATCAATATTCTGTGTATTATTCAGTGACCTTTTGTTTATATCACCCACACTTTGCTTCGCGCTTTAACCACAGATATTGCGAGGCACATATAAAATTAAATATTTACTTACCCGTCTCTAATAGGGGTTTTAGACGGTTGTAAACACTGGTTACAAACATCCATTTAGACAATCCGTTTAACCAAATTTCAAAATAATTTGAAGATGCGAATGTCACTTTTGTTGAAAAGCGTGTTTACAACCGTCTCAAACGTCTTTTACATTTAGGAAATGAATGAACACAAACTGTCACTTAGACACAACGTGACACTACAAAACATGTATGTCCTATTTGAACATGTGCTTTCATACACGTTCCCGACCCACTTAAAACGGTTACAAGTCGTACGGAATAGATGCATCCGTTCTGTCCATCATAGGTACGCAATCGCGCAATCTAGATCGTGTTCTTGATTTATCCACCACAGCACAGCATTTTTAACCGACTTTGAAAATTGAAGGTTGTATGTTCTACTCCTATATTTTTATGTATGTTAATTGGGTTTTCCAACATTTTTAAACCGATTAAAGAGCATACCTTTGAAGTGGTCACATTGTCACCAACATGATGAAACCAGGGAAACACTTTATTTTTGTGTGCCTGGTTTTGTATGTGAGAGATCAGCGAACAGGCACACAGCTTTCCTGATGTTAAGAGATAACCATGGCCTAAAGACACCATAGATTTTACAGGTGCGTCGCTTTCCTATGGCCTGGATTTTTTTTTCTTTCTAGTCTACCACCTACCCTACCCTACAGGCCAGAACATGACAGAGTGATTATGGCGGCAGGAATAGGGCGGTAGATCCCTAACCAGGCAAGTTGCTGCACGGCACTCTATCGCTAGTGGTCTTGTTAGTTTACCCAATTGTTTTAACCAATTGTTTGTTGTCTTGTTGGTCTTGTTTTTAACCAATGCTAGCCTCTTACTAGCTGCCTGGCAGAAAAGCTGATGGTATTTTCTACTTAGCGAACCCGGACCAACACCAGATGACTTATGAAATAGAAGTTGGTTTTTAAGTTTTAAAAGTATAAAGTATCTTAACGCCCATATCCCCAAAGGAGTAGGCAGAGGCATAACCAGGGCACCCACGACTAGCCGAAGATACTAAGTCCCACAATGTGATAGGTGGCAAGCCTATGGCCAACCGGGCACATATCCAATTCCGAGCAATTTTTTTTTTATTAGAAAAATCGGAAAAACCAAATTTTCACCCGAGACCTCGTGCAGTCAAGTCCAACTACTGAACCGCTAGACCTTAGAGGCAATCAACACAGTTTTACAGCGTTTAAATTATTTTAGACTTATCGCAAAGCTGCTGTAAAAAATGTCAGATCTTAGTGCACCTAACGCCGGTGTTAGATTCCACTGGTCGCTTCTTACAGGACTACTACGCGTGGGTGATAGGGTCCTCATGTCTCTAAATCTATAATTGATTGAAGGAAATAGTGTAATAGTTACTTTGAATTAAAGAATAACTATATGCGCAAAACAGGGGGCGAATGTTAGATAATTGCTGTTTAAGAACAGTATCTCTACATTGGTAAAATATCAGAAAAAACACCCTGGATATAATGACAATACACCTGTAACGGTTATGGTGTCTATACCTAGTCCACGGTTGTCTCTTATCGTTAGTAGAGCTGTGGTTGTCGTTTTGTTGGTATGACCAAAAACAATATGTATAATTACTAATCTCTGGTATGGCTGTTTAAGCGTGTCTTGAGGGAAATCTACAGCTAAATCAATTTTGATTGAGTTTTCAGTTTTCACTGGAATAGACGATGGCGTGGTTAGATAGGTTCATGTACGTATAAAAATGATTTTTTTGGTCATCGGACTAATTTATTAGTCAAAAAAATCTCAAAAGTCAAAGTCAATGCCATGAACCTTCATATGAAAAAAAATCCTAGTTCAATGTGTGTAGGTATGTCGATTGTCGACTCAGCTCAACAACTTTCAATACATGTATATATATTTTTAATATGCTAAAAATTTGTTAAATTAGTTAATTAATAAATAGGTAGCTATTTTTAAACTTGAAAATTTAAAAACATTGTTTATGTCTTTTTTATACTTTACTGGACAAAATAATTTTTTCCAAAATTTTTGCAATTTTCCCAAGTGTTTATTTCTGACGATAACTTACGCTACAATAAATAATTATCAAAATTATTGCATCCGTTTCATTCATTTTATTGATATATTTTATTTTAATAAATTAATTATTGTTAAAACTTGATCCTTGAAAAGCTAGAACTTGAAAAATTGATGATTTAAAAGTTTTCTAAATATTATCTATATTTACAAAACTTTTATATTATTATTTTCATCAACAAAATTATGTTGATTAAGCTTTATGTTTATCTCTGTTCGCATTTAGAATAAATATACATAATTATGTATCACTTTTAATCTAAATACTTTTGAATACATTACAAATAAAAATAGTTTTGTGTATTTTTAAAAATACAAGGACAATGATTTAATCACTAACTCTACAAAACCATAGATATGATTTTAATGCTTAATAAATATTTTTTAGGAACTAAATAACAACATATCAAAATATTTACTAGGTACTTGCTAAATTTATTGAAGCAATTTCATGAGGTTTCCTCCTTTTGTAAACTCTACACGACTCTACAATATACCCAGGTACGTATGTCTAGTTACTTTGTTTATGTTTTTATATTTTTATCCTTAAATAGGTATTATAAATCACTATTGTACATATCGTATTAGAGAATATATTAAATTTAAAAGTTTCCATCCAAAGAAAACATGGTGTACCTACGTAATGTGTTCTATATTCAAAATAATGGAATGAAAATGGCAAACACATTACACATTCAACCTCATTTTACATTTTTATTTTTAAATTCGATCATAACTACCAACCTAAAAATATTTATAGTGCCGTTCATAACAAAAACAATGGTCCCGAAATTGCAACTTACCGGTATAATCGATAAAAGTCTCGTAAATAAAAACTTGCAAGGCACTTTTTATACAACTAGATTCACAACACGCACAAGATCGTCACTTAATTCAGTACTATGCGTCGAAAATCAATATTATACACCACAAAAGAGCGATTGTAAGAATTTGCTGTTAGCTCGGCGATGTCCATTCAATACTGGAGAATCGAGGAGACATGCGTAGACGGTAGAGCGGCGAGGACACTCAGGTCGCTGACGTACAGCGCGGGAAACCTGACGTTTGTTTTTTAAACTAATAAGATAAGGCAATTACCTACATACTGATAAGAAAAGTTTAATACAAGTACATATTTAACAAGATGTCATAATAGATTAAAATATTACCCTATTTACTTACAGCTGTTACCCTTTGAGAGTAGTGTATGTATGTAGTTAACATTTTCTATACAAAATAGCGACATAATACATTAAATGTTAACCGACGTCTCTGAGAGCGACCGATAGATTGTTTATGAGTAAGTTCCGGGCATACAATATTAGCATTTATTTAATACTAGCTGTACCGGCAAACTTCGTTTCACCAGTTCAGTTTGTATTGGAAAAATAAAGTACTGATTTTCCCATTTTCCCTGAATTTTTTCAGATTTTCTCTTCATAAGAACCTTCTTCTGACATTAACTTATAAAAACAACGAAAGAATTATCTAAAGCGGTTCAGGACTATCGGTAGTTATGCGCTTACCATAACACATTTAGCAATTTATTTTCATATTATAGATTACTTATTGTCGGTGACTTTGCCTTGTATTAAGGTCCCCCCAGACACTCGTTGACTAATCAGGATAAGCACGAAGCATAATCAACAAGTCCTTTTATGGGTCACGATCACAAACTATCTGCATTATAATGAGTTGATACGTCATAAATTATTTATTACTAGCTGTCCCGGCGAACTTCGTTCCGCCCTGTCAGGTTGGGAAATAATAAAGTATTATTTTTCCCTTTTTCCCTGCAACTTTCCCGGTTTTTCTCTTCATAAGAACCTTCACCTGATAATAACTAAAACAATAAAAAAATAATTAGCCAAATCCATCCAGTCTTTCGGAAGTTATGCGCTTACCAACACAATTAAGCGATTTATTTTTATATTATAGATTAGAACTAAATATTCTATACATCTTCTGTGCAATAAATCATTGCTTTAATCCAAGTTCAAAACAAGTGAACAATGGTTTGTGAGGAATA
>NJDD01006943.1:148924-162495 GCA_002245505.1 Calephelis nemesis
GGGAGTTCAATCACGCACACTGTGACACGAGAATTTTATATATTAGATTTTACTGCGTATATACCGCTAAGCCAAATAAAAATGTTTTTTTTTTGCTCTTACAACTCAATTTTAAAGGAAGGAAATAAATGTATATAGGCTATAGGAATGAAGGTTAGAGGAATAGAAGTCATAGTCATTTGTCATCACGCGACGACCTTCTCTTTCAGCGTAAGAGTGAGGGGAACCGTTAGTAATTAAATAAATAGCTTTTTCTAGTTCAATGTTAATGAGATTAACTTTATTCAATAAACAACTTGCAAAGAACCGACCGCACGCACAATAAGTACATAATATTATGATTGTCACAAATTGGTACCTATTTTTTTGCGTTAAACACCTGTTTTTAATTTTAACCAATTTTAATAGTCTAAGGGCCACTTGCACGTTTCTAGGTTGAGTATTTAACACTGAGTAAGCGTCTAACTCAGGTTTAATTTACATTATATTTGACAGATTAACTCAATATTCAATGTTACACGGTAATGTGCAAATGGCCCTAAAAAGGTCATATTTTTCATAGAATCTATATTTGTTATCGTCGGCACATTGTGGAATTCCATTGTATACTGTACTTGTACTTATCTACCATAAACTACCACCGTTTCCAAACCTAGCCAGTCAGGAAAAGAAATGGCGAAACAAACTCCTTGGCAACTATGATGTCTCGTATTTATATGTATTTGTAAAAGAATGTATACATTTAATCAATTATCTATTCCTTCTGCAAGTAAATCATTCACACTGAAATACATTTTATCTAATAGCCAGTCGAATATATTTTTTAGGCAGTGATTTGAAACTATCGGGTGTTGGATTTTATAAGCGAATGGACATGCAATAGGTCTATTCATTGTTTTTATAGGTATTAAGTTATTGTCAAGACACATGAAACTTTTTTCTAACGTTTCAACAAATAGTAATGTTTTTTACAAATCCATTTACAGCCACTAGGTAAAACTTGTAGTGACTTAAAAAGTTGTTTGCATGGATGAAACTAACACTAGATACATACCTATAGCTCTTTTACACATTTTTTGAACTAAAGATTCTAATTTAATCTAAGTATTTCCCCAAATAGGGATGCCATATTGTAAAACAGAGGAAAAAAACCATGATACGCTAAAACAGATGCGTTTAAGGCTGCCACTAACTCACCTCGTTGTGTTGTATTATCTATGCCTCACAGCGAGGTTGCAGACCAAATTGTGAAGCTTCAAGAACTTAATTCGCGATATGTTTATTTTTTTGTCCTACTATACTTTACTTTTTTCTTACCCCGTGTTGGTCCGGGCTCCTTTGAAGAATAGACCATCTGTCTTTTGCCAGGCAGCTTGTAAAAGGCGAGCATATCCTTAACGTCACCAACACGTGACATCCTACTAGGTAATAGTAGAGATTGGTACCATCGCCGCCCTGCCGCCATAACGTCAGTGCTTGCCATTGACGTGTTCCGGTTCGGAAGGTAAGGTAACCGGTAAGCTTACCTTTGCTCGAGGCCTAACATCCCGTCTTCAGGTTGGCTACGCACCATTACCACCTTTGGTGTCTCTAGGCGTAGTGAATTTCTAACCATTAGAAAATCCATCTGCTTGTTTGCCTTCCAATATCGCAAAAATAAAATAAAAATAGACCTCGAACAAAAGCAATAATCTATCTACATCTATACCCCTGGACAAATCACACAAATAGATTCTAACCCCAAAGTAAGCAAATTATATGCTTGTGTTAAGGGTGTTAGTCAACGATCCTAATATATAGAAATACTTAAAAAGATACTAGAATAAATTTAATAAACACCCAGACCCAGAAATGCAGACATCCAAATGTTCATCACATAAATGCCTGCCCCTGTCGGGATTCGAACCTGAGCCTCGCAGTTGGTCGATGTAGTGCGTGTACGCTAGTCACTCGACCAAGGAGGCGGCCAACTGCGGAGGCGGCAATTAAATTAACATTGTATTTTACCACGTAAATTATAGTACTTTTATAATGACAATTAAAGCAACCCGTGCAAAATTATTCCCTATCCGTTCCAAAATATTAAAAATTCACCAAGTTTAAATTCAAATTCTTCCTACACTCCTGGAGTGCAACTTGTTGATTTTTTTAATAAAAAAATACACCTATAATTAAAGTAAAATTTATTGAAGATGGCAAGATTTTAAACTATTTACAGAATACATAAAAGAATAAATTAAGTACATGTTTTAGAAGTTAGGTACATTTGTAAGTATATGACTCAACCTAGATACCTCTAGGATCTAAATTTAAAAAATAGAATGACAATTTCATTTTTGGTATGAAAAACTACCAAACATATAACAAACAGAGAGTAACTATTTATATTCCTCTTGCTAAAGACTTTGTTTATTACTTAGATATAATCTACTCTCTTGAAATGACATAAAGTATAGAAAACTATTGCATTAAATGTAATATTTAATCAGAAAATCTATGAATGCAATTTACTACATAATTTAGCGATTACATAACAACAAAAAAAAATTAAAAATACCATATAGCCCTGCTAATAAACATTTACAATTCATTACAATAAATTTCGTATTAATACTTTAAACTTTTAAATTATTATGTATTACGGATACGGATTATAGGCATGTGATTGAGCAAATTCGTTGTTCCCAAGTTAAATGCATTAATTATGGACTAAATAATAAATAACCATATCATATCTTATCATATCACATTAATTATTTTGGAATTATGCTTTGGTTTACATATCAACTAACGAATCTACAAAAAAACTTAAAAAAATACATTCAGTCAATTAAACTTTTCATAAAATATTACAAAAAGTAGATTAAGACTCTTGCACGGATATAAAAAAATACTTGCCTCTTTAGGATTCGAGAGAATGTTTTTGGTAATAGAGTACAAAAACTAAAAGGTTGGCAGAATAAGTCGCCAAGTTTTCTTCATATTTCTTTTCATCATCAAATGAGGGTATCATTTATGAAAACAAAAATTTCCGATAGAAATTGCTCCCATTTGTAAAAATCTTTGAAAACATTAAAATTGCTAATTAATCTTAGTCTTAAATAGTTAAAACTTATTATAATAAATATAAATTATGCCAATCATAATTAGAAATTGCCTGTGAAAAATCTCAAATATCAAAGATACTTTTTTCTTTTTCTTTACCTATTATTTCAGGTTTAAAACATACCTTTTTTGTATCTCATTGTATCAAGGCACTAGGTAGGTAATTATTATCTCTTATGGTTATTTTGAGAGAACAAATATTTACATATTTTGTTGTATGAATTTTCTTTCATTGATACAGTTTTCTAATTCATCTTGATATTTATCAATTTTAGCATCAAAACCAGGGCTTTGTATGCTGTAATCAAAACTATTTCCAGTAATAACTTTTTCTTTGTTTAAAGTAGAGTCAAACCGTACTTTCTTGCCTGGTGTGATAGTTCTATTTTGTGAGTTATCAATGTTATCAATATCGCGTTCTTTTAAAGGAGTGACATTAGTATTAAGTTTTGTATTTCTCATTGTCTTTATTGTTTCATATTCATGTTCGTCATCTAGTTCTTCTATTTCAATTTCATCAGAATTATCCAAAAATAAACCTGGATTTTCTATTCCTGAATCTTTCTTTTCTATTTTCTGCTTTAATTGAGGCTTTCGTGGTACTTCATATGGGTTCAAAGTTGTATTAGCCTCTACTTTTTCCCCTTTAAATTTCTTTTTCAAAGTTTTAAAAACTTTTTTTGACAACTTATTACTAGCTTTCAATAATTGATGTTTCAAATCTTTTTTTAGTTCACTGGAATCATTGGAATTAATGGTTTGATTACCTTTTTTCAAGTTATTTATATCTGCAGTGCCAAAACGTGATACATCACATCCAAGAATTTTACTTTGCTTGTTATATTTAGAATCTATGACATCTTCATTTATGTTTTCATAAATAGGACTCTCCGCTCTGTAGCTATCTACATTTTCATATTCATGAATTTCCATGTTTATTGAGGATTCATTAACAGTAGAAATAGTACTGTTAGTATCACTAGTAAATAATCTACGGGGAATCAAGTTATTTGTTGAGGTTTCGGCTTTATCAGCATTTATATTATATGTAGGCTCTGGTTTTGTAGTAACTTCATCCAAAAAGGGATTTCCAGTAGCATTGAGTTCAGGTACATTTATATTTGGATCCAAAAATGGATTGGTATTTTTTTTAAATGGTACTATTTTCTTTTTTGTTATTATTGTTATTGTTTTTATTTCCATAATGTTGCTTTCATTTAAATCATCATCTAAATACAAAGATTGGTTTGAGCCTATTGGTGAATCTATCGCTAATCTGTCAATAAAACTTAAATTAAGGTTATTAGAGTTATTTAAAAATATTTGATTGGTAATATTTGTGTGTAAATTTGTAGTATTGTTAATTGTTGATAAACTATTATTTTCAAGTTCATAATTAGCTGGTAATGTATTGTTTTCCAATACAGAAACACCAGAATCAATTCCTGTTTCTTTTCTACAAACAGGTTCTGTTTTATATTCATCGCTCACAGTAACCTCATCTGAATCAACTATTGCTCTGTCACTTGTGTTGGTCAAGTGTATATCAGTCAAATTTGCATATATAGGTTCTTTTGTTATAGTATTATTTAAAGCTTTGATAGGAGTTTCATAAGCTTTTAGATTTTTCTTAACATTTGCAAGTTCTTTGGCTAAAAACTCATTTACAGCAGCTTTACTTACACCTATATCTAGACCTGAGTTTTCAAAGCAAGCAATATCACTGCAGCTCTTTGTTCTTTTACGTCTTTTGTTTGGTGTTATCTCCATGGCATTGTTGCACATAGGATCTTCATTAGCAAGCAAGCTCAAGGCTGGATTTAAATATACATTTGGTCCAGGCTGTATTTTTCTTTTTGATAATTTAACTTCGAATTGGTTATTATCGATGCTTTCCATTATAAACTGTAATAACAAAAGAAAAATGTAACTTTATGATATAATTCTTAACTAATAACAAACAAAATATCAAAAAGATGTGCACCTACTCTAAGCTATAAAGTTAGGTCTCTTACAAAAATGGTTAAAAAAATTTATTATAATGATAACCATTCCAAAATTTATGTTATGATATTATTAGGAATAATTAAGAACATCTAACCAATTGTCACATGACCTTTTATATAAAACATATTAACAGTTGAAAGACAAATTTGATTATGTGATTAATAGCACTACTAATAATAAATTTGTCAAACACTGTGTAAATGTGCTGTGTTTGCTACCTACAAAATAGATTATTATTTCACATTAACTATATGTTATTAAAATTATATTTAAAACAATTGACTTGTAACCTATCTGAATCTTAAACTGTAACACTTAACTTTTTTTTGTAATAATCAAAAGGATATTAGACAATTTCCTTACAATTTTGGTCTAAGAAAAACTGCACATCCTAGTATTATTTAAAATAGCTAGACCATTTTTAGAACTTCAAAAATGTAAACCATATAACTGCATTTTCTGAGTACCTAATTATTTATTTAGGACAAAAATATTAAAAGCATTACATTTAAAGAGGTCACACTTAGAAAGGGAATACTATAGTACTGGGAATGGGATTGTACTAGAAAAGAGGTACGTCCTTTATTTTTCTTAGCTGTAAAATAAATTATTTTTTAACTGCTGCTAGTTATTTCAATGTAGTTACATACAAAAACTTAAATAACTACCAAAAAAATTTAGTAACAGTATTAAATCCATAGAAATAGTTTAAGGTATAAAATAACCAAGCTATTGGAAATATTCTTAGTTCTGGCCGCCCATTTTTTTAGACCAGAATGCCTGATGTCATTTGTGTACACTTTATGTGAAACTATGCACGTCAGTAACATTTTATTCAGTGTAAGTACACAGTTAAACATGCAACCTACGAACAAGGAATCTTCCTTGTTCGTAGCATCCAACATATGTGTTTTCTCAATTCCCCCATATCTCATGCTTGCAGCTTGAGCCTTTGAGCTTGGGTAAGGATGCTAATGCTTTACATACATTATTGTTTATAACAACTTTATAACTAATTAGTTGAAGCATGATTTGATTTCATTTGCACTTGATGAATATTATTTAAACTTGTCTAAGTAATTGCACACAACAATTCCTAAAATTAAAATAAAATAAAGTGAGTGCAAGTTTGACATAACTTGTGGAGTCTATAATCATCTTTGGGATTATAAGGGAAGTTGAGATCATCAACATGGAGTTCTAGTCAAGAAAACGAAAGTATTACAATTACAAAGACGATTAAAAAATTAATGTGTGATATTCTAACCATTGCCCCAAACTAATTTATTTTTGTGTGAAATAGTAACGAACACAATAAACTTCCAACGGAAGAAAATTCCCCATACATAAAGATGGTTATCATTACCATGATTATTTTACTAGGCTGTTTGTTTAATTGAAAATAAATAATTTGTAGAACAATTAATAATTACCAACAATGCGTTTGTTAGAACAAATAACAAAATGTAAACAAAACTCACCCATTGGGACTTTATTCGTATTTAGCACTTTTTAAGTATTCCAATAATTTAATGATATCAACAGTATTAAAAGATTCCACGATTCAGTAACTTTTCATTCATAATTTTCGTTTTAAAAATAAAAGGTGCGCTTAGAAATCGACAGGTGTTTCGAACCGCGGCGGTTATTTTTGACATTTTGACAGTTAAATGTTAATCGGTAATCGGTTTACGGCAATGGTTTACGGTCGGTTAGGTTAACGAGTATGCCAGACTTAAATATTACGTCCAAATTGTGGTGAATTTTGGAATGTAATTTCATCAGAGGTTTTTGTATTTTATTATCTAAAACCTATCGAAGGTTCTAGACGATCTAATGTGGTTCACATTATGTTTTCCCGATATTGTTATTTTTTCTATAAATCATTTTTTTATATTTTTAGTTTTAACGTAAGTAGGTACAACTTTTTATACTAGTGGTCACCCGTTGGTTGAAATTTGAAGTTTAAAAAAAATATAATATTTTTATTACATATCTTAGTTTTAACAATCTTAAATTATAATTTTAGTATCTTGATAAGAACGCCATCTTCATTTCTCAAGACCAACCACTTTGTTTCAAAACTTTTTAGTGCACCATCTGTGATCTTTTATCGTTATCATCAATATATTTCTTTGTGTGTGTCAAATGCATGGTAGTGTGGGTATTTTATTTATTGTTTTAATGTACTTTATAAGCATTATTATTGGAAAATATTAGCGTTCTACACTTCTCCTACACATAAACTTAAATGTGCCAAATTTTATGCTCCTGCGTCCGCTCCGACGCAATTTTTTGGCATCACGTATTAATACATATAAAGATAAGCTTTTATGGATGCATCGATACGCACTTTATAGGATATCGCCAACTTGGACGGTCTAGGACAGGGTGCATCATAGCGGAATAATCCGCATAGATCGCTTTCATACATTTTGTATGTAGCAACGCCCACTGTGCCGGGGTGCATCGGAGAGAATTTTTTCGCGGCGGATTTCCGCGAGGCACCTCACGCGCATTAGCCGATGCGGCCTACTGTCACCAAAGATAATGATGTAGATTATTGTGAATGAAGCACTAATGAATTTTTAACGCTAAAATTCTACGTGTTGGTATAAGGTAGTCGGTAAACTTACTTTTACTCTTAACATCCCGGCCTCAGGCGGGCAACGCACCATTATCATCTTTGGTGTATCTAGGCGGGAACAATCTTACCATCAGAAAATTCGTCTCCTTGTTTGCCTTCCATTATCATAAAAAAAAATTCGTATGACAACTACTAGAGGCGCCACTTTCCACGTTGTGTCGCCTCTCTATTTATTTTGCTCACTCTTTGGGCAAATTCTCAACAGAACTAGAAATTCGCCGATGCAATGCGAACCGGCCCGCCTCAAGGATAACGCCCACTATTGAGCGGCGGACCGTGTTTCGGGGCGCATCGCATTGCAAAGCACACTGAGGCAAAGATAAGGCAAACTGCGGCAAATACACCAAACACGTAATTTGATGTACCTACACTTTATCCAGTGATTATCACTAAAAAGATACTGAACGGGCCCCACAGGCCCATCGCATAGACAGATTTGCCCTAATATTATATTGTAATCTTTGGACAGATTTTTGTTACTTAGTACCAGAGTTGAGTGACAAAGAGTAGCCACTCCACTTTTAAATCGTCAAGGACGCCTCTAGTACTTGTCATACGAAACTTTTTTTATAATACTAATTATACTAGTAGTTACCTTAAAAAACTTCATTAGTAAAATGTTATTATCACCTATATTCACACTAATTAACTCTTCACTGGTGGTTGTTATTCACATCGGGATCGGTGTGGGTTCCGCGCAAAATCCGCCGCGATGACCCGGCATAGTGTGCTTTGCTCCTTAAAAAAATGTATGGAATCGATCTAGACGGGTTATTGCGATTTGATGTGCCCCGTGCCGGTCCGTTCTAATGTGCGCTAACCTTATGAATAGTTTCAAAATCGTTATTTTTATTGTGTCAGAGGTTATCGGAATGGAATTTCGCTGTAGGCCAATATAATCAAATAAACATTGCTTTTGGAGGGAGTGAGTATAGTTAATAAAAACAAATCAGTTTGAAGCAAATTTAATAATCTACCTAATCACAATTTCATTCTAATAAAATAAGTACTTAGGTACTATAACAAAATATCACAAAAATAAGTAGGTACATCCACCACCATAAGTACTTTTATTTCAGTAAGTCTAGTATTTTAAATAGCAATGTGTGGCGCCGGAAAAATATAAGACTCCTAAAATACCTACAGGATGACGTGGACGATGTGTTTAACATGCTACTAGAAAATCCGTCTGTTTTCCTTCTTATAAAATAAAAAGTATAATATTCTATTATACCCTTGTCTTCAAGGACGAAGCGAAATCATCGCATACGGTAGATCCAGTTTGTCAGAAGAATGTAGAACCACTCTTTTAATAGACTAATACCCAATACTGGTATCATGAAGTGCTACAAAAAGTGGCACCTCAGGCAGTTTTTTTTATATGTAGGAAGTCATGTGTATCTGCGCGTGTTCAATTGAAGCAACTACTACAAGTATTACCGACAAAGACAGGTGGGTAAGTGGGGAAGTGATTCTTGTAGAGGATATAGTCACAATCAAATATTACAAATAAAATAATCAAACATCAGTGGGATCATAAGTTTTACGGCACCGACACATTATGAGCCAACATGCATAATCTCTTATACATTTAAGCGCTTAACGGTCGCACTCAAGAGACGTCAGTTGTCTAGTATTAACCGACTTTGCCAAAGGAAGACGCCTATATTTTTTATGTATATTAAACGATTTTTTCGTCGTTCTGCATTATTCATTTGAAAGAACTATCAAAATGGCCCCATTGCATCTAAGTCTGGATCTGACGGTGGAATCCCAAGGCCATAGAGGAAAATACTTAGTTTTTGTGTACGTAAATGTTCAAAATTATCGGTCGTTAAATTGACATTTTCAATACAAAAAGGGTACCTTAATAATAGATTAAAAGTGTCGTCTCTGAATGCGGCCGTTAAGTTAATTTCATACAACGACATTAGATATAGATCATTAATACAACGACCTTATTAAAATTTCAATTGTCATGACACATTATCAACTTGACAAATTTTTAAGAAAATACGAATTAACTTGCAATCAATATTTTTTTTCTATTTTTATACCTTCTACCTACAAAAAAAAGAGTTGAAAAATGCATCAAGAGAGTACAATTGTAATGATTGTATATTTGAGATTTTCCTCCGCCGACGCTTGGATCATATTTTGAAATACAAAACACTCGTATTGTTTTACGTATCACTTCATTTATTATTAAACAATTAGTTGTCTTTCTGTTTCGCTTTTTACATCATCAGGACCAAAAGTAGGAAAGTTTTAGCCCTGATAATACTGTACAAAGTAAAACCCGTCAGCTCCTTGTGTAAATAAATTATAAGTGATAGGTACGTTTAATCATAAATACGTTATGTTTATAATTAACCAGTTCAAGTGTTTCTTCATTTAAAAATATGTAACACATTTACTGCGTTTATAAGTCGTTTACATCGTTTACATAGTTTATCAAAGTTAAACATAATTAAACCTAGTTAAACACAGTTAAATATAGTTTAGTTTTAACACAGATTTTTAGTTAGCGTTCAGTATTTTTTTTTCATAATTCAATATTCAATTTTAGCAAATCGGTTCAACTTATAAACGTAGTATGTATGTAACGATTAACTGGACACAGACACATCTCTAGACTTTTAATTTTGTACTTATCTTTCAATGGCGTTTATTACTTATTACCCGTAGCCAAAGACGAAGAACGGCATTATAAAAAAAAACACATGTAAATAAATATTACAACACTTCAATACAAAAGGTACTAACGCTACAAAATAATAATTGTAAACCATAGTTATAGCTACAATTACCTAAAGAGAGATTGTATTATCAACTGATACAATTCTGTTGAATGCCGGCCGACGGAAAGCGATATACACATATTATTTTCTATTGCTTAAATAACCCTTAGATTATGGAGTAAGAACCAGGAAAGCTAAGGCTTTTGGATATTTCTAAAGGTGGGGTTTGCAACTAAAGTATAATTGAACATTAGTTGTATATTTATCACGTTCATAAGTTGCATATTTTTAGCACATAATAGCGCATCATAATGCCGTCTACAGTAGAATTCGAATATATACTAATAGAGTATATTCAACCAGTTAAATATACTCGTATTATTATTTTCATAAGTTTTGGATAGTTTACGATTTATATTATAGTATTAAACAAATGAAAAAAAATGGTGATAATGCAGCAGCGAAAATAATATTGTAAAAGAGTTGCGAAATAATATTTAAAATTAATTTAATTGTAATTACTAACGAGTTTTAAGTACCGATTTTATAGTATACAACGATTTATTTTGCCAGATAAATTTGCATAATAATAATGAATTTCTAAGAATTTATAAACTCTTCGTATTTCATACTTTGGAAATAATGATAATATGAAACGTAAGGCAGAAAGTTACGAAAGCATGAGTCTTATTTTTTAATACGTCAAATTAAAAACAGAAAATGGGAAGTGAATACACAATTAGTATATTCTATTTATTTACATAAGGTCAAAAGTGATATAATAGTTCAAATAGAACAAATTGAGTTTGAAAATAATTATTAAAAAAAAATTGTAAATATATGTGATGTATATATATATTTTATTTATTATATGTAAATCAATTTGAATATAATTTGACGATACCACTGTTATGTTAACAAATAAATAAATTTATTAAAAACATACGAAACGTGAAGAACTTTACTTGCCAAATTATTAAGTTCTACAAACAAATATTTAAAAAAACCAAAAAAATGCATTTATAAAAACTACAATATTTCGCATTGCATTCGATTCCAATATTTTTTTTAATGTCAAAATAAATAATTTTTGTAATCGAAATTAGTAAAATCGTTCCAAAATCAACAATTTAACAAAATTCTCGTAAATGATAAAATTTTAACCTTCGAACAACCAACATAATCTCATCCTAAGGAAACACAAAAATTCTCATAAAAATATTTTAAAAAAATACAAAAACAAACACGTATAGTAATAAAAACTCTCAATAAACTGCAAACTTCAAAATGCAACAACTTTTATAAATAATTTTATCGTTTAAAAATATACTATTAACTACTAATTAAATTAAGTACTTAAACAACGATACATTTTAAAAATAAATCATTGTCAGCCAGTTTCCGAAACGCCAATCAATTTTATCGGTTAGGAATATAAACCGAATTTATGTTAAACAGTTGTTATAAATAGATACATTAGAATTGATTGGATTTTCTTAAACTGGCCGTAGATCTTTTACAAATATTTTTCAAGTTACATTAAAATAAAACAAATGCAAAATATACATTTGTTGAAATTTTGTGTCGATAAATTTAACATAAATTGTTTTGTAGTTATCACCAGGTTGGCGACGCTTCATTAATGACCGATTTCATAATCTATGTATATTTCTAACTATCAAGAAATCCTTACACCTGTTCGCCGTCCTATGATGGTAAAATAAAATAATTCATTTATGATATAATATATAGCATTACTAATGGATATCTTTTGTATGAGCCCCAAAGTTATATTACTATGTATTTATTATTATTATAGCTAATTGATTATTGGCATGATACATTCGTCTCTACGACCAAAAACCTTGTATAGGTTTATTTTGACGCGGCCGCTTTAATTCAACTTATTAATTTAACTATTTATAAAATTTCTCAAACCAAAATTTAATCGAAGCGAAGGAAGACAAAATGTTTATTGGAATATCTGGATGTAAAAATGTATACAGACTTCACTACTACTTTTATTACTACAAAATACTATATATATTACTACAAAAACGCAACAAACACAAAACGCAAGAAGAAATCCAGAAATAATTACTATTAACATAATATAATTGTCTAAATTATAATTATAAAATTTTCGAAAAGAGGCGACATTTTGTAATTAGAATTAATGAGGTACCAGATTCAAAATCACAAATGAAGCCGTCTCAAAAATACTTTATCATTTATTTTAAATGTAGTTTAGCGTATACACTAACATTTAAATGACAAACACTTTTTTCACTACAATAAACCTAGCGGTTAACAAAACAATATCAGGTAACACTATCACAATCACATTAAATAAAGGACTTCTATTTATACCAATTAAGTATAAAAATAATTGACAAAAATAGTTTTTGTTTTTTTTTTCTATTAGACCGGTTGAGATCTATGGTCATGGTCATTACCTATAGTCAGGATGTCTCTTTTATCTTTCATTCTTTAGCTTGTAACTTTATGTTAGGAATATAAATTTGCATCCTAATATGATTGAGAAATATACTATTAATTATCATAAATAGTGATTCTATAAACTAAACTATCTTAAGCTGGACACAATATCGTTTTTGAATGAGGTAAAATTATATCTCGATTATTGTAAGACGTACTTGGGTGTACAATCAAAATATTTAAATCTAAAGTCCGTTAAATAGAATCTGCAATCTAAAACCCCCATTACACATCATGAAGTCTTAACTGAGGAAAGGTAATTTATTTTATAGAATCATAGTCTGAGGAGACTATGATTCTATAAAATAAATTATCTTTAGCTGGACACAATATCTTTGAATGAGGTAAAGTTATATCTCGATAATAGTAACATACACTTCGGTGTACAGTCACATTCAAAATATTTAAATCTAAAGCCCGTTACATAGAATCTGCAATCTAAAACCCCCATTACACATCATGAAGTCTTAACTGAGGAATCCTCAGACTAGTCTATTTAAAACAGCGCCATCTATTTTTCTTACGAAAATTAGTATGCTCTGGTAAACAACCGATAGATGTCGCAAATTGCT
>NJDD01006944.1:0-16960 GCA_002245505.1 Calephelis nemesis
AATGTAATATTTTTTTATTTTTAAGTGTAACAGTATTTATGGCCAGACTAGGTATGTTGTCAATGCAAGTGGCACTTGCAGCTGTAATTCTAGTGGGCTCAAAGAAAATGCTGTGCAAATTGTGTGATCTAAAGAGATTTAAAAACTTAAGTGACTGCAATGATGATTCTAATATGTTTATATTGAAGTCACCACAGATAGTAACATTAGTCCTTGAATTAGACACTTTAAATAGGACCTCTTCCATTCTAAATTTAAATTCATCATAGGGTGTACAAGGGGGCTTATATACACTTACCACAATAAATTGCTCAAACTCAATGCAAGCAATCTCAATAACACGTTCAACAGAAAGGCTCAGAATATCTCTGCGTTCTTTAAATTTAATATTTTTACTAACAATAATTAAGGAGCCACCATGTATCATTGTTGTTCTGCTGAACGAGCTAGCAACCTGGTGATTATTGAAGTTGAACATAAGCTGATGGCTTTTAAGCCAATGTTCTGTTATACATAATATATCTTTATTGTTACAACTTATAAACAACTCCAATTCTAGATCGTTGCCCATCAGACCTTGTATGTTTTGATGAACCAGGTTAAAATTACAGTTAATAATCTTTTTATCGTTTGCTGATGGGTGTCTTTTATTAACATTACTTCTATCATAGATCTTCTTTGTCTCAACCATACGTCTCCATGTTAGACGTATCTAAGCTAACTAACCTAACTTAATGACCGCAACAAAATTTAGTAGATGGACAAACGACGACCTATAGAAAAAGCATTGTAGAAAAAAGTATATTCACGTCGAGGAAGACGATATGCAACCAGGTTACCATCAGTTAGCAAAAGGTACTTAGTCCAACAATGTTATGCGTCGTCAGCCTTTCGCCAGCCTCTTAGCCAATCCCAGGCATTATTTTCGTTACAAAATTGAATTGGTTGGCCACTCCGGTAATCAAATCCAGGATCTCATGCAGTCAATCCCAACCCTCGACCACTAAACCACAAACACGAAGAATTATTGTCATCGCAATTATCCTTGAGAACTATTGTCTCGTGGAAGAGCTAAATAATTTGGAGTAAACAAAGCAACTGATAATGGATAGTTTTACTTACTTTAATGTCAAAGTCAAGCGAATGCTGTGAGTCAGGAGATCAGTCAGTCAGAGTCAGTCTGATAACAAGCTCATCGGTTAAAGTTCATTTTTGTTATCACACACTTTTTAGCTCGCCCTTGGTGATTTTAAATTTATTTACATTACAAAAAAAAATTTGAAATGTGGTAAGCTAGTTGTAAGTGTACACTTTTGTAAACATATTCTAGCTGTTCCAGCGAACTTCGTTCTACCCATTCAGCTTGTGTAGGAAAAAATAAAATATTTTTATAAATTTTAAAGAAAGAAAAAATTTCGCCCCAGACGGGATTTGAACCTGTAACCTTTCGTCTCAAGGCGACGAATGCTTTAACCAATTGAGCTACTGAGGATTCAAGTCCCGTAGCGAAATTTTTAATTCCTTTCTAACCCGTTAACGCGGGTAGTTATGTCCTATAGATACACAATTCTGAGTACCCACCAAATGAGTTCATCATTATAGATAAAGTTCACATTTTAGAAAGGCCATAACTTTCGTTTCTCGTAACGTATTTTATTTTAGCACTTGCTCTGTGCTTGGAATAATATTCTATAAATTTTAAAGAAAGAAAAATATCCTGTCTGGGGCGAAATTTTCTCTTGTCACGGGACTTGAATCCTCAGTAGCTCAATTGGTTAGAGCATTCGTCGGCATGAGACGAAAGGTTACAGGTTCAAATCCTGTCTGGGGCGAAATTTTTTCTTTCTTTAAAATTTATAGAATATTATCCCAAGCACAGGGCAAGTGCTGAAATAAAAATACGTTGTAAAATATTTTTATTTGTTTTCTCGCAGACAAAATGAGTAAAACGATCTCCGTCTCCTGGTTCTAAACTACCATAACTTTTTTAGCGAAAGCAATTCAGACGTTTTTGAGTTATAAATTGTGTAACTAACACGACTTTATTATATATATTTATATGTCGCATTAATTATTCTTGTCAAGCTTTAGATACTGAATAATGTAAAACGTGAAACCCTATCCGTCTTATTAATAAACACGGCGTAAATTACACTTAGGTTTAGCCTGGTATTATAGTCTTTATTACACTGTGATTAAAGACCATAATATTAACATAATGTTACATCTACGTCAGTCCACGTTTATTAATAAGACGGTGTAGGTTTTATTATTTCAAATATTGAAAACAACCAAAGACAAGTGTATATTTATCTTTAGTTACGACACGAAATAGTAAATAGTATAACAATAATCCATAAAAATCTCATCTATCTGTCTGTTCGTTTCAGGTAATCTTCAAAACGTGTTATGGCGATACTATACGACAGGATAGAGATTAAAGATCCAACTATATATTTTTTTATTAAATCAGGAACGGAAATCCATCATACAGTAGAATAAGCCTTTATTTTGTTGCAGCGGCAAATTTGACTGGTAACACTGTATAAGACTTATACTATGTTATTTGTACGTAACGGTTGATTCCCTGAAGATGCGTCGACGACGGGACGAAACGTACGTCGAGTGCGACTTGTTGTACTTCCTGCTGATGTATTCGACAAGGTTGACGAAGACGTGATAAGTTGGAATGTTTCCTGAACTCGGACTTCCTTTGTGGTTTCGCGCGCAAAAAATGTTGATAGTTTAGGGGCAGTAGGAAAGTTCGTAAAACTTAGCACATTCAGTGTGACTTGAAAGAATTCCGGCCACATTTACACAGTTTTCACGCCTACATACACTAAAGCCTTATTGTAGATCGTGCTATACTCGATAGTCTCTGCTTATCTCGTAATATACTTGCCGTGAAAATATGTTATATATATTCTAAAAATTTTAAAGAAAGAAAAAATTTCGACCCATACAGGATTTGAACCTCTAACCTTTCGTCTCAAGCCGACGAATGCTCTAAACAATTGAGCTACCGAGGATTCAAATCCCGTGGCGAAATTTTTAATTCCTTTCTAACCCGCTAACGCGGGTAGTTATGTCCTATAGATACACAATTCTGAGTACCCACCATAAGAGTTCATCATTACAGATGAAATTCACATTTTAGAATGGCCATAACTTTCGTTTCTCGCAACGTATTTTTATTTTAAAAGTTTGGTTAGCTAAGTATCTATTTTTATACAAACGTTCATCCTCCGTCATCGATTATGGCCACCATTTGAACTCTGGTCTCTAGTTGTGTGCATTGAATTTCATTAAAATCAGTTTAATCGTTTAGTCTAGAAAGAATAACAGACAGACAGGTTTTCACAATATTTATATGACAGTATGGATTTAAAATTATACATTGTAAATCACATAATGATAATCGATATAGTAGGTCTAGGTTATTACAACATGACATATTATTTTATCTGTGTAACTAGCGTATTATATTAATCAATTGTTTATTGTTGATCAAAACTTCCACTTCATTAAAGTATGGTTAATTATTTTGTCAATCAAATTATTGTTATGAGATAACTTACCGTATTGCTTGCTTATGTTTTGATGTGATATATAAATATCTACAGTTTATATGGTTCTATGTGTGTGATGGTATGGTCTTACCAAATTTCTTTTAAAAATGTTGTTCGGCATTGGTATTGGACCCGGTAAGCGATAAGATTGCCACCTATCACATTGTGGAACAGTGTCTTTGGCTAATGGTACATGCCCCGGTTGTACCTCTGTCAGTTCTGTCTACGTCTTCGGAAAAATGGAAGTGAAGATACTTTTCTGCAGTCTATAAATTTGTAGAAGAGTTAATTCTTAATGATAATAATATTGTTATCTTTATTGTACACAAAACGTTGTCACTAAACATAAACATAAAGATCGTAGTTCATCTTTATGTGTATTATGTTTGGTGGGAGAGCTTATCTTCAGCAACAGGGATTTGTACCAGCTGACCCGTGATAAGTAAAATCAGAAATAAAGACTGAGAGGGTGAAGATACATGATACTATCTATGATATGTAAACACATACACACACATACAAACACACACTTTTTTTATGTCTAATCATTTTATCCACCAAACTTATGCTTTTTATAGTTTTCTGAAACAAAAAAGTTTTCTGGTAGAATTCGCTTTGTTTGGCGATAAAACCGCCTTTCCTAAATTACAAACTAAAGTTTTATACTGTTGATAATATTATGTAATTATTGTATTTACTTTGTTGTAAGTTTGATTGTGCACAAGAAAGAGTTCGTTCATTCATAATTCATTCATTGCCTAAGCCTACTTTTTAACATCTTTAGTTTAAAGATTTTACTTTTCTACAGTTTTGTTCCCGCCAAACTTGGTTCACCTTGCACTCGATACTTTATGCCTTCCTTGTAAGGGGAATGGGCTTGAAGATATGTATGTATTTACCTATACATTCAAATGTTCCTCTACGTTTCGAAGTTCAAGTTATTTGGTCGCAGACGGATTTCCTGACGGTAAGAAATTAACACCGCTTAGGGACACCAAATGTGGTAATAGTGCGTTGCAAACCTAAGGCCGGGGTGTTAGGCCTGGAGCATAAGTAAGTTTACTGTCTACCTTACCCTCAAAACCGGAACCGGAATAGGTAAGGCGTCGATACCAATTCGGTTAAGTCGCTGTTAAACTCCAACACCTACTCAGATGTCACAGTGTTTGTAACGGTAAGCATATGCTAGCCTTTTACGGGCTGCCGGTCAGGAAGGTAGATAGTCTGTTCTGCAAAGGAGCGCGGACCAACACGGGGTACGGGGAGTCTGGTATTTCTAAACTACAGGTTTGAAAAACATATGGGATAATCACAAAACAAATTAAATCCGAATACGCGTTAATGAATTATTGCCCAATCTTTATTTCAGCTTTTAACTCAGACCCAGGGGAATCCCCGTAGTGAGCGGGATAACAAGTATCCTTTAACCTTCCTCGGAACATAAAGTGTTTATCACCAAATTTCGTCAAGGTGAAAATATAAAAAAGGCGAAAATTCTAAAATGCTAAAAACGTATCCTGTTGCTCGTTTTGAGTAGACTAGACCTACTTTTAAAAATAGAAAAAATCGTCTCTGTGGTCTAGAGCTATAGCATCGGACTTGACTTCTTGAGCTGGGTTCGATTTTCAGGTCGGGCAACAAAAGTAATTAAGAATGTGTATTTTCAATTTCCTAATACAAATAACGTTGCCGGAAATGCATATGTGCCCTGTTGGCGAAATGCGTGCCACCTATCACATTGTGGAACTTAGTGTTTTCGCCTCGTTGTGGGTGCACTTGTGCCACTGCCTATCTCTTTTGTAATAAATTCTATTTTCAATATTTTAATGTACAGATTTCACAATTCTAAAATGGTATTACTATTATAGTTTTGTGGAAATATAAGTAAATGTTTGTTAACATTTAAAGTTTGAAATGTTATCTAAAATGTTTTTCCCGCAGACAGTAGCGCGTCGATTTAAAGTTCAAGTTTCAAAGTTACGAGGTCAATAGAATAATCTGTTTCTCTAAATTCTTGTAATTTTTATACGATTTGCTACACATGGCCTTAAGAACATTAAAGACGGTTGTAAACACGTTTTTCAATACAATTAACCTTGGAAAAAAACTTTGTCTTTTCCGATTTCTTTGTACAAATGAACCTACCATAAACGAATACTTGTTACAATATACACATGAAATCTGCAGTCCAGGTGCATGTAAATGAATGTTGACAGCCACTGTTTACTGGGAAATCCGTCTGTTTGTTTGCCTTCCCATATCATAAAAAAATAAAATAAAAAATGTAAAATAGAAAAATTACAATGTTATTTTTTCCAATCCTCGTAATCAAACAGGATTAAAAGTGTGGGTATGTCCTTCTCCCGGTTCTAAGCTACCTCCCCACCAATTTTCAGCCTAATTGGTTCAGCCGTTCTTTAGCTCATATGAACAAATGAAAACACTCGTAAAAATAAAACAAAACATTGTTTAAAAATTAACTTAACTTCTGTTCAAAATATTTTTAGTGCAATATATTACATAAACTCACTTTATTGTTCACTAACAATGACAATATGAAATAGGTTTAGGATAAGTACGCAAAGGCGGTCTTATCGCTTCAAAATTATTTTCACAATACAGACTTACAGTGAAAGACACAATTTATACATGAATACTTATTTATGCTATAAAAAGTGAAACCGATTGTCAAAAATGCAAAATAAATTGTATTGTGGAAAAGTGCAAGTGCTATTTAACGGTTTATTTATATAAATCTACGTATAGAAACAATTTAAACACTTACGAGCACAGATTTTATACAAATTTTAATTACAATTGAACGTAATTTATTTTATAAATAAGAACATCATCTCCAAGAGCTCTCTGTGACGAAATAAATAAAGAGCTATATAGAGTAACAAATTCAATTATAAAGTGTCCACAAAAGTACTTACATTAATTCCTTTAACTTTTGAGCATGATTCGAAAATCTTACTTTGAAAGTGCTATATTTAATTTTCAATTTATTGCCATTAAATAGAAGTTGTTAGTTTTTATTTCAGTCTTACATTGGCAACATTGTTAACTTGAATATCTCTTGACGATATGTATTCCGCCTTGTTTTTCGAGGTTTTAGCTTACTCGCCTAACTTACTTACCGCGAATCTCGCGTTCGATTCCCACAGGGACAGGCATTTGTATATTAACCGTCGATGTCTGAACTCTGTATTTTCATATCTGCGTATTTCTTAATTTTATTTTGTTATCTAAGTATTTCTATGTAGTAGTATCGTTAAGTTACACCCATAACACAAGCATACAAATTAAATGTGACGTTAACTAGTATAAGTCTCGAGTTCGATTTTTGAGTCAGACTACTTGAAATGTTTTGTTATAATTTTCTAATAAAAAAAGGTTAAAATTTTGGAAGTGTATTAAGGGACAGAATATTTTCTAAATTAAATCTGAATTTTAAATTACAAATTTAATTGATAATTACACCACATACGTATCTACAAGGTGTTAAGAAAGTAATCTTCACGACCTTATATATTAAGAAGTGGGTAAAGTTGCAACCAGGGCATCCAAAATTAAGTCCTAAGTATTCAACCGATCGCCAACATATCGTTTATTAAATACCAAACAAAAAAAATTAAATTAAATTTGAAAAACACATGTTTACTTGCCTAACCTGAGAATCGAATCCAGAACCTCATAATCAGCGCTAACAAACCAAACATTAGACCACGGAGACAATAGTATCTAAATACTCGTGTCACAAAAGTTAAGAACGATCACTTAAGTACCAAAAGTTATAAATTAAATCAAAACATTCAGGAAGTTATAACTTCTTCAAATTATTGTGAAGCCACAAGAGAGAAGGGTATTTTGGTAACGTTAAAAGTTTGATCAAGTTATAGAAAATGGTACGGGTATTTTGCGAGTTAATAATTGGGTTGTAAATATTTACGGGGAAGTAATTCGATGAACACTTGAAACGTGAGTTGCGACGATGTATACTTGCCTTAATCTTGGGAACATCTTAAACGTCGCGAACTAAGACTTGAAGCTTTATCATTTTAAAACAGGTTTTAAATATTAGACGTGAAGTTACCCACGTTTTCCAGCTTTCTGTTGAATAACTAACGTTGAATAAATATTAACGATATAATAATTAATGTACTCGTATAACATACTTCATAATTTTCTGTAGGGAGAACATAGAGAGACAGGCTCCATTTGGACAAAAAAAGTATCTTGACGCCCATATTCCTGAAGAGGTAGGCAGAGGCACAACCTGGCCACCCACTGCTAGCCAAAGACGCTAAGTCCCATTATGTGATAGGTCGCGAGCCTATCGCCAACCGGGCAAATATCCAATCCCGAGCAACGTTTTTTTATTAGGAAATTCTAAATAGATTTGAACAAGCTTTGGACAAGCTTTTTTTGTTATGCTTTAACTACTAATGTTAATTATTTTATTTGTTGCAAAAGATTTACTTATATAAAGAAAAATATTCTTGAAAATTATTCGAACGCTTATCTGTCTGTTTTGTGCATCCTATCCTATTAATATTATAAACACGAAAGTTTGTTTGTTTGTTACTCCGTTAAACAAAAACTGCAGAACCGATTTTATAAAATTTTTCACACACTTAGAGGGTAACTTGGGTTATAATTTTTATACCGAAAAACTTTTCCTGAGGGACCACTATCCACATGGGCAACGCCGCTGGCAACAGCTACCTAGTAATCCTATTAATATTATAAATGCGAAAGTTTGTATGTATGGATGTATGGATGTATGGATGCTTGTTACTCTTTCATGCAAAACCTACAAAGCCGATTACGATGAAATTTGGTATGTAGGTAGCTGAAGACCCAGAATAACATATAGGCTACTTTTTATCCCGGAGTTCCCGCGGGATTGGGACTTACGCGGGTGAAACCGCGGGGCGCAGCTAGTAATAAATAAATACCCCTGGACAAATCACACAAATTGAATCTAACCCCATAGTAAGCAAATTACATGCTTGTATTATAGGTGTTAGTCAACGATACTATTACATATAAATACTTAAATAGATACCAGAATAAATTTTGATAAACACCCAGACCCGGAAATGCAGACATCTAAATGTTCATCACACAAATGCTTGCGCCCGTCGGGAATCGAACCCGAGCCTCGCGGTTGGTCGATATAGTTAGGCGAGTACGCTAGCCACTCGACCAACGTGGTGGTCAATAATAATAATTATATAAAGAACTTTTCATCTGGTCTGTATTATTTGAAGCATTTGAATAATCTTAAAGTCTGCCACAATTCCTCAAAATAGGTCAAGTGAAAGCGAGGCTATCTGCGGTTTGTGAGACACAGCATCAATAAAATCTTTGGACATTACAAGAATTGACATCAACTTAAATCAAGCAAGGTATTTGTTTGTAGAATTGGCATTGGTCAACGATTGTATTACGTAACTTTTTAATGATAATTAATTTACTAAGTATCTTCACGCCCATTTCTCCGAAAAGGAAAGCAGAGGCACAACCAGGGTACTCACGATTAGCCAAACACACTTAACCGTCTTATTTATAGACATGGACTAAGGTGGGAGTAAAATAAGGTTGATGTCATAGTCTGTGTCACATTGAAATAAATACTATAATACCAGGTGGAACGCAGGCGTAGTTTACTTCGTGCTTTAGGTGTAGTTTCAAAGCCCTGATGATGCTGTAAACAGTGAAACCGGTTGGCTATAAAGTAACAGAAAGTGTTAAATAAAGTATACAGTGGATAAGTATAAGTGTTAACTCCAAGCAACGTGTATATACTTCGTGCTTATTATAGGACGGTAAAAGTACAACACTAAGGGCCACTTGCACGTTCCTGGGTTAAGCATTTAACTGTGAGTTAGCGTCTAACTAGGGTATAATCGCTTTATATTTGACAGTCAAACTCACTACTAAATTTAACTCAGAAATCTGCAAGCGGCCCTAAGATAGGTGTCAAGTCTATCACTAACCAGATAAATATCCAATTCCATGCAAGGTTATTTTATAAGAAAATTGAATAAGCAATTTTTTTTTATTTTTTATTGCCCGATCCGGGAATTGAACTCGGGATCTAAAGAAATCAAATCTGACGCCGGGCTATTAAACCACAGAGGCGATTAACCAATTTACTTATACTTACAATAAAACAGTAATGAAACTAATTCTGTATACTAAATAATTTTTAAAAACAATTAACACAAAACAAAGATTATTAAAATATTTGTGAGCATTGGTTGTTTATTTTTTTATATAAAAACTACTAAACGGATTTGCAACAAGTTTTTGTAAAAGTAGTTTATAATCTGAATCAACACTTAAGATAAATTTTACTCCTTGAAAATATTTCGTTCCCATCACTACCACGAAAAGGCACTTAAACGTGTACGCAGTCGCGGGCGACAGCTAATAAGCAAATAATTATATGTAGACAAAATTAAATGGCATCTAAGAGAAAATTAAATGTTTGTGCTGTGGAAGAAAGTCAACAGCATTACAATGTGGAGATTGTATTAAATATCAATATCTATCCGGATTCAATCTCAAGATGTATTATGTATATTACAATATGCAATAGTGTTAAGAAAGTTTTCCAACCTGTCAAACAACAATGCGGTCAACAATCAGCCTTATTACTTATTAACACCCTTAGCATTCACAAAAAGGTAAATTAAATGTTAGTCAATGAGTAAACCCTTTTTTTTAATCTGTCCCCTTTGAACCCAACATCACGGTAAAAAGACTGCATCGTTTCATGCCATAGGCATTCATGTTAAACAGGCTTTTACAATTTACTCCAGCGACCTCTATTGTTAACCCGGGTTTTAATTAAGGCCCTCAGATGAATCGTACCGCAGTGTACGGAACCGTAAAAAGTCCCATTTAAGGTATTGTTCAGGATGTTTGTCTTTGCACAGAATTTGTCGAGAAAATGGTTACTTATTGTCTTATCTGTTTAAATAGATACGTACAGGGGTTTTCATTTAAAATACGAGTTGACCTTTTTTATGAGTTGGTCTTTTGAATGTAAACTCTGTTTTTTCTTTTGAAACAAAACCATCTTTTTTTTATTTTAACAATTGTTCCCATTTTGACTTTAATGTTAACCGATTATTGTTATATTTAGGTTCTTTATGTTGTGAAATACAAAATAAATGTTCCCTAAGGTTCGTTTTTATAGGAAAAATCAATCGTTAGTTATTGATACCATAGATGTAACTGGGGCGTTGCTGGCTTAAATGATTTATACAAGTCTAATAACATCCTATTCCTATTAATATTATAAATGCGAAAGTTTTCTGCTTGTTTATTATTCCTTCACGTAAAAACTGCTAAAACAATTTTCATGAAATTCTTCACACACATAGAGGTTAACTCGAGTTAAAACATAAGATAGTGTTCTCCCGAAAAAAAATCCTATGGGACCACGCGGGCAACGCCGCTGGTAACGCTAGCCTCTAATAAACTTCATCAGGCTAACTTACACGCACCCTTTATATAGATATTTGATACATTATGACGTCATTATATAGATGTTTGACTGTAGCGTATAGAATAGTATAGATATAGTATTTCCCATATCATACTGAGACGTATCTGAGCACAAAAATCTACTCTTGAGCTCCTTTAAAATTAAATAAATTTTAGTTGTATTTTGTACAATTTTGTTTAATCAAATCAAAGTTTTCTTAAAGAAATAAAGTGTCTTTCCAAGTCTTATTCAACGAGCTCAGGTAATGAAACTATCATTTTATTTAAGATCATGACTCGCCTCATTATTATGATTAGTCCAAACTTGTTAGATTGGAAAACAAGTTTGATTCTTTAAATTTGACCAATGGCAGATGTTTACGCTTATATAAAAAATAAAAAAAAGTATTATAACTTCGTAGAAAACATACTTTAACGTGATACGAATAAATAACATGAACATGCTACGTGAGGCATGCTACACTTAATTATGGTGTAACACAGAGAAAACATATTTTATGAATGAATGTTTTAGTCATTTTTATAGTTTTCTACTGTCACAAGACGTAATAAGAGTAACCAAGTCTAAAAAATAAAACTTTGTAACCAACAAGCTCCAACACACAACGACCTACATGAATAAGCTACGTAAGTACTACGCGTCTAGCGGCGTAGACACGAAGTTTTCTTCTTTGTAAAAGCTTCTGTAAAATCTGTTAGTAACTTCACGCCCATATCCCCGGAGAGGTAGGCAGAGGCACAACCAGGGCACCCACGTCTAGCCGAAGACACTAAGTCCCACAATGTGATAGTTGGCAAGCCTATCGCCAACCGGGCACATTTCCAATCCCGACCAACATTTTTTTTATTAGAAAATTGGAAAAATCCAATTTCCTTTTTGTTGACCGACCCGGGATTCGACCCCAGGACGTCATGCAGTCAAGTCCCGGACCGCTAGACCACAGAGGCGACTAAAAAAATCTGTTAGCCATTTCTAAGTACTCTATATTAATTTTCAAGATCTGTAATAATAATATAGAAGTTTGAAGACTCGAGTGTTTATATAGGTGTCTGGAGACGGTAGTAAAATGTTGTATCAAGGTGTTGTAATTTTCAGTTTTATTTCAATTTAAATTTTTACCCTTTTATAAAATCGAGTTGTGTAATAACAATTATTTGGTGTTGAATTCTAGTAATTTTGTATTTTAAAGGCACGAATAAAACAGTCGGCTGTAAATTATTACGTGAAATAAGTAAATGTTAAAACGATTTGTGGTGATTTTATATTTTACTTGTTATTATTACCACAGCTCTTTTTTCGTCAAAATTTTGCCTTTCTTTCGTTCAAATATGGAAAAATGTCTTCCAAATTCGTTGTCATTTATGAATTTTGTTGGTAACGTTCAGTTTGCGTGGTAAAATAATGAAGGCGGCTATCTCGTGGGTTCTTTAATTTATTTTGAAAAAAATAGACCCGTACCCGGCGACAATATAATGAGTTAAAAATTTCCTTTTAAAATATTTCCCAAGCAAGGAATACAACGTTGCAAAAGTTTTGTAAGAAGCTTTAACTTTAGCACGATATAATATCTAAAATAAGACTGTTCAAATAAAACATTCTTACTAGTATTGCAAACAAGATTTTGCTTGCAAATTTGATATTCCTATATGGAAAAGTTTTTTTTTTAACCTAAAAAGTATACAGTAATACTATTCAAACTAAGCGCTTCGGCTGTATTCGTCGATTCTGAAACTCGAATGTATTTCAAAAACATCTATGTAGAGTTGTTATTACACAAAATAATCATTTCGCTAAAATTTAGATTAAGTCAGCCAATTTAAAAATAAAAGCGTAAAGTGTAAAAAGAGTAAAAAGTTTAAATCTGAGTCAGTGGTATGGCGTCAGAATTGGCTTCTCGAGGTCCAGGATTCGATCGCTGGATTGGGCAACAAAAAAAAATGAAATGAGTATTTTCAATTTTTCACCTAAAAATGACAGTGCACGGGTTTTTATGTGTGCCCAGTTGGCATTAGGCTTGCCACCTATCACATTGTGGGACTTAGTGTCTTCGGCTATTCGAGGGTGCCTTAGTTATACTACTGACAACCTCTTCTGGATATGGACTTGAAGATACTTTTTAAAATCTAGAACAATAAGCTTCTTTATAATTAGATAACCCACTTATTTTGTTAATTATAGTATCTTCAGGGAATGCTTTTGAGACCAAAGCTCCGAGGAGGCTGTAATTAGAATGGTTAGCGTCCTCAAAATTAAATTGTAGGTTGATATTAAAGTGCCAGTAAGTTTTTTTAAAAGAAATGAAAAACTATGTTTTTGTATATTAAGGACATCGGAGTACAAAAACTCTCTTCTTTTTAACATTCACATTTGCAGAATAAATTATTAAGCAAGTCACGTAAATGTTTTTTTTTAATTATCACGCCAAATCCCTTACGAGGTAGACAAAAAGTATTCAGTGCCAAATCTCACGATCCTGGCAGACCTTTCTGGCTTCATTCAAAAAAAATATGTTTGTACTCTGTGTGTCGGTAAGCAATGTTGATTTACATGACTACTTAAACGTACCAGAATAAATATATTAAGCACACCCAGAAATGCATAATAACTAGATGTTCATTAAACAAAACAGGGTCTGCGTCAGAAATCGAACTCAAATCGCGGAGAATGTTGCGGAGTTAGGCATGTACGCCAACTTCTGGGCCAAAGAGGCGGTCGGTTATTAATTTCAATAGTTTTATATGTTATTAACCCATATCTAAAAAGTAGTAAGAATGAAGGTTTGTTTTTCGTGAAAGAATTGATAATAAACATAAAGTTGTTGGTAATATTGTTACATACATAATTTAAAAATACTTGTATGTTTGAGATAATTTATGAAAAGTAAATGCCCCCTGCCGCAAAAAACCAAACGTGGAAAAAAAGGTTTCGATTCTTTATCACAAAAATTCTGGCTGACCGAAAATCGAACACGAATCTTGCTGGTTGTCTATAGCATTCACATGCCAATCTGTTGGCAAAAATGGTTGAATAGTCGATTAGATAATTTTTTGTAAGTTTACTCAAAAGACTAAAAAATCCACAAAAATATTTTCTATGTGAAATGAGGAAAAAAGAAAACCGTGGCCTACAGACACTATAGATGTTATAGGTGCATTGTTGTCTTGTTGGCCGTAATGTCAGGCTTGAAGTGCTAGTCTATCGGCTACCCTATCCTTCGGACTCTAACATTATAGCGGCAGGAATAAGTAATAAGTAACTCGGGCAAGTTACGCACCATTATTGAAAATATTTAATTACTAGGAAAAAATAAAGTATTGTTTTTACGATTTTCCCTGCAATTTTCCTAGTATTTCTCTTCATAGGAATCATCTTTTGATAATAACTAATACCACAAAAAACACCAACTACATATTTTAGCAATTCATTTTTATATGACAGACTATTATATAATTCATAGGCATAAAACGTATTTTTTTTAATTTATTTATTTTATGATATTGGAAGGCAAGAAATTCACGCCAGGAATAGGTATGGTGGTACCAATCCGGGCGAGTAGCTGCGAAACTCTACCAGCTAGTCAGATGTCACGGTGGTAGTGATGATCCTATGCTCGCCTTTTACGAGCTGCCTGGCAGAAAGGCAGATGGCAAAGGAGCCCGGACTAACACGGGGAAAATAATTTCATAAGTCAATATTATATGTTCATTATTCACAAGTGGATTGTAAATAGAAGAGCTGGCTTTGGAGTGGTGGATTGAAATGAGAACTTCTTAATTATACTTGATCTGATTAAAGCTACGTTGAAAGTAAAACTAGCAAAAGTAGTTGAATAAATTTGACTGATACTGATAAAAATGCCGTTCGTTTATACAGCCACTAAAAATAAATCACTTCAACTAAAAATATTTCGAAAGTATTTTTTGTTGTTAAAGAAAATAAAGTGTAACGAATTTTCTTAAACAAAATTAATAAATTAAAATCATTATTACATATATAAATAAATATCTTCACGCCAAGTCCCTTACGAGGTAGGCAGAGATCGAATACCAAACCTCAAGATCCTGGCAGTCCTGTCTGGTTTCCTCCACATCATTACTCTTTTCATAAAAACATGCCGGTTTCGAAGAATCTCAACACCACTTTCGGATAACACCCGAGCGATTTTATCGTGAAATGTCAACCTACCCGGGTAGCTTCATAGTAGCATATATATAATGCAAATATGGATGGATCCATATTCGCATTATATTATATATGCTCTGTCAATCTTTGATCTGTCATTTTTTTCTACATATACGAACCAGCGGAGCAAGCCCCTTTTCATTTTAACACAAACACTTTCTTTCAATCCCACTTTTATCGAATCTTGTTGGTAATCAACCTATGCTCGCAGTTGTCTTGTTGGTAATAGACCTATTAAATACTTATGACCTATTAAAAATTGTATAATTATGACCTATTAAATGTTTAAGAGCTAGCAAGCAGGAAGATTTTGGTTTACTCTATAAAATGAAAACATGTGTAATAAATCTAATGTTATGGAAATGGATGTTAATCCTACTGATATTGTAACGAGAAAATATGTACGTTCCGTTTTTATAACAAAACAGCTGAACAAATTTTATTATTTTTTACCACAGAAAGAGATTGAAACAGAAAAGAACACTAAATAAAAGAATCTTCACGCCCATATCCCCGAAGATGTAGGCAGAGGCACAACCAAGACACCCACAACTAGTCTTCGACACTAAGTCCCACAATGTGATAGGTGGCAAGCCTATCGCCAACCGGGCACATATTATTATTATCCAATCCCAAGTAACATTTTATTTTTATTAGAAACTTGGAAAAACCCAATTTTATTTTTGTTGCCCGACAAGGGATTCTAACAAGTGACCTCCTGCAGTCAAGTCAAACATGTGAACTGCTAGACCACAGAGGCGAACACATAATACTTTTTATACCGGTTCTTTGCGGTTAGCGTGATAACTAAATAACTAGTACGCAGCAAAGCAAATTTCGCAACAGTCTCGTATTTCCCCTGTTAGTTTCAAGATTCTTATAAAAGAATAGACCAACTACCCCTTAGAAAAAAAAAGTATCTTCACGCCCATATCCCCGAAAAGGTAGGCAGAGGCACAACCAAGGCACCCACGACTAGCCGAAGACACTAAGTCCCACAATGTGATAGGTGGCAAGCCTATCGCCAACCGGGCACATTTCCAATCCCGACCAACATTTTTTTTAATTAGAAAATTGGAAAAATCCAATTATCTTTTTGTTGGCCGACCCGGGATTCGAACCCGAGACCTCAAGCAGTCAAGTCCAACACCCGGACAGCTAGACCACAGAGGCGATAACTAACCCTTAGATTATTATTAGCATACTTTTTTGTAGTAAAAACACTTATACTTATCCACTATACACTTTATTTAATACTTTTCGTTACTCTATAGCCAACCGGTTTCACTTCTTACAGCATCATCAGGGCTTTGAAACTAGAGATAAAAAGACAGTCTTTTCGTATTTATATTGTATTTTTTAAGTACTGAATGTTAAACTACCGCCAACTGGTTTCATTTTTTACAGCGTCATCAGGGCTTTGAAACAAAAAAAATAACAAATATAGATTCTATTTTTTTTTGTATTTTAAAGAAACATGTGACGCACATGGAAAGTAAAAGTAAGACGCTGCTAACTAAAGTCTAAATTAGTAAACTTTTTGCACAAATAAAGTTACTGGTTTCTCTATGCTTAACAAAAACAAGAAAGTTGTGATCGTGTATTTCCTTATCAGTATATGAGATCCCAGAAAAACTAAAAACAACGTTCAAATTTTTGTACGATTATACGATATCGTCGGTGA
>NJDD01006944.1:26285-38836 GCA_002245505.1 Calephelis nemesis
AACATAAAGAAAAAAGTGGGAAATTAGGAGGAGCAATCTATATTTTTCCCCCTACAATCTGTTAGTAGCTATCAAAGTCTGTTGGTACGAAGTTCGCCGGAACAGCTTGTACATTTTAAAAAAGCGACATTCAAATGTGCACATAATATTTCATCACCATTTTTTTAATGTTTGTTGCTATTTGCCAGGGGTTGCAATGCCATGCTCGGTAGTGACAGGTCCTGGCAGGCGGTGGTCTCCTTTTGCGAAGACGTAATGACGCAAAAGGAGACCGCGGAGCGGGCCCGGGAGGATGATCCCAACTCAGGCCCGCTCCGGCGCAGGCGGACCGGGGGCGCGAGAAGGCGGTTCCTCCGCCTTCAAAGTGCTTCCGATGCGGGGCTGCCGGGGGGAGTCGGGGGACTTCCTCTGGCCAGCACGGCCTCGCACGCCTGGGGGGCGACTCCAATGGCCGGAGTCGCTCCTCTTTCAGCGCGGGAGGAGGCCCGGTGAGGACCGGGCCGTAGCCGCGGAGCGAGATGGTGAATGCCAACGCGACCCCATCTCGCTCCTTGCCGGGCGGCAGGAAGGTCATCGTGTGGTTTTTAGTCGGTTCGAGTCCGACATAACCCGCTGCTCTCCCCCGAGAGCGGTGGGTATCCGGGGGGATTTTCCACACGTTAAAAAAAAAAAAGGGGTTGCAAAAAAGATGAATATGAAATTTTATCTTCATACACTTACACCAGTAAATATAATCCGCCGTAGTCAAGTAAACAATCTTTGTAAGATGCAAATTTTTCCCTTGAGGGTTTTAAGGTTACTTTGAAGTATATAGGCCAACTGCGTTTGTACCTTGCAGCATTAAAATTTTCTTTTTGACTATGAGGCTAAGCTGTCTTCATAGTCGTAAACTAGTAAATAATTTTCAAATTTTTGGAATTTTTTTTTCAATAAAAATGTTTATGCATCTTGCAAAACTTACATTAATAGGTACAAATAATTTACGGAGACATTAGCGAGTATAATAATATTGACAAGCCGTGTACTCGTGGTCCTTACCACGAGTACACGGAGTCCTTGACTCAGGACTTTTATGTTTATTTTTCAACAATTTCAATTGGTCTTATCGTGTAAATAATAGACCTACAGATAATGTCATAGTACTAACATACGAAAGAGTCATGGTACTATAAGCTAAATGACTATTTGGCGGGGGGTCTTTGAGTATTATTCACTGAATTAATTTTGAAATCACTGTTATTGATCAAGGAAACACAATATCAGGGAATATGTTTTAATATAAACATTTTGTAATTACAAAACTAAACAGCAATTCACTGCGATAGAATCACTTTTAATAATAACTCTTTGCATTATACCTCTCTTCAACTTTAACTGCGACTTGCCTCGTCGACGCCTCAAGCTTAATTGCCAATTGTAATTTGTAAGGCTGCGTGCCGAGCAAGCCAATGACAGTGACAGCCCGACCAAAACGGCCGAGCAATACAGACAACATACAAAAACATTACTTGACATTATGGATAAATGCTAACAGTACTGTACAAAAAGTAAGTAAACAAGAGTCTAAATGTTATAAAGTTCTAAGTGTCTAAAGGTCTAAAGGTTGAAGTTTATAAATAGTAGTAATAGTAGATACATGGAAAACTAGCTTATACTTACGGCTTCACCCGCATATCAATTAATATTTTTTTACAAGTTGTATATTATATATTATTCTGATTATAAACTTTATTTCTGTATAGTTTTATCTAAATCCGTACAGTAGTTTGTGTGAAAAAGGGTAACAAATATCCATTCATCCTTACAAACGTTCTCATTTAAAATAATGAGAATGTTTATTATTTTAGAAAAGTATAACATAAAAAATAAAAATGTTCCACTACATTGTCCTAAACGAGCAGACCCGATTTACTTGAAACTCCCGCATCTCAGTTTAACTTTAAGCTTAAAACGTGACTTAAAAACTCACATAACCTTGATAGTAACTTGATCTTTGGTAAATTGGTAAATTTAAAAAAGTGATATCACAACCTACCTAGCTAACTTATCTAAAAACCACTTGACGGGTCTTGATAAATCTACATAGAACCAGCTAGAAATCATTACCTATTAAAAAAAAACCATCAAAATAGTTAAATTGGTTCAATGTTTCCTGATTAGTTACATAACAAACATACAACAAAAATGTACAGTTGAATTGATAATCTCCTTTTTGGAGTCGTTTAAAAAATGTAAGCTGCCTTTCCATCGCTTCTTTAGTCTAGCGATCCGACGTTGGGCATGAAAAAGTTTTTTTTACATAAAAATATCGATGCTTATGATTGGTTTTGTGCCCGTCCGACTAGTTTTACCACCTATCACTTTTTGGGACTTAGTGTTTTAAATGGTCGCGGGCGCCCTAATTATACCTCTGCAAAACTTTTCGGGATACGCGCGCGAAGCTACTTTTTTTTGAGCCTGTATTTAAGCATGTTATAAAGAACTTTTATAATAAATACAAGCAACAAATAATTGAAACTTGCAACCAATTTAATCGTGATACTGTTACTGTGAACACGCTGTGGCAAATTTCATTTTCTAGTACATTACCCAGGGCGGTGTTTTCAGCGGCGTTTTGTTTATATCGGTGAACATTGAGCACTCAAAGTACAGTAAAGTAATATCACATGAAGTGTATTAACCGATTTCAAAACGAAGGTTTTATTTAGCCCGCGTTTCTTTGTTAATGAAAGAATTTGTTAATAACAAGCACTTTTAATTTACAAACAAACTATCAAGATTTTTGCCAAAAAGATATTCCAGAAAATTAAATAGCAGTAACACTGTATTTTTTTAATATTGGTAGGCCAATTTGCAGGTGGATTTCCTGATGGTAAGAAATACACGTCCGCGTCGACTCGAAACACCGAAGATGTTAATGGTGCGCTGCCAACTTGTATGGCTGATGTTAGGCCTCGAGCAAAAGAAAGTTAACTGACGATGTTATCCTCTAACCGGAACACGTTAACGAGCACAAACATTTTGCCGGCACGAATAGGTAAGGCAGTAGTACCAAACCGGGCGACCCAATACGAAACTCTACCACCTAGTCAGATGTCACGTTGTTAGTTATGATAAGCTCGTCTTTTAGAAGCTGCCTGGCAGTAAGGCAGATAGTCAGAAGTTATTGTGGCTGCAAAGAAGCCAATCATCAAGGATCAACACGGGGAACAATGATCCCAGTTATTTCATTAGTACTGTGCTATTTAATCATTCTTATTCGAATGACAGCTATTAAGGCTATCATCATTATCATTATGAATGATAATAATAATAATAATATCTTTATTGTACACAAAACGTTATCAAAAACATGAACATAAAGATAACACAGTACAATGGGCGAGCTTATCTCCAGCAACAGAGATGATATCGTTACAGAAGACAAAAAATAATACAATGCTATAAATACTCTAAAATAATTGGTTTACTTATCAGTATATAGTAGGTATAGTTTTATTATGTCTCCATAACCAAAGGTTGCCTGGAAGAGATCGCTGTTTTGTCGATAAGGCCGCCTTTGTGTATCACATAGCTTTTAAGTTTATTTTAATGTACTCGTATTTATTTTTTATGTATTCTGGTGCACAATAAAGAGTTATTCTATTCTATTCTTCAATAGGGTATATAAGGTATAAACCTTAACATATAAATGTATAACAACATGGAATAACATGGAAGTTTGTCCACCCGTGCGTAACTGCGACGGGCTCCTAGCATATAGTACTAGGCATTGTAGGTTAACAAATCTATATACATTTCTTTTTTTTTAAGGTAGCAATAGTTTCCGAAATTGTCCCTAACATTAGACCACCTCGGATTCATAACCAATCCTACTAAAAAATCATCAAAATAGGTAGGTTATTGGCCAAGTAATCGCGAGAGAGCCGTAAAAATATAAAACAAAGTACAGTCGAATTCAGGACCTCCTTCTTTTTAGAGTCGGTTTAAAAAATATACCTTTTATTATTGCAATTGTATGTTGCTAAGTATAACATCAATGAAAAACTATGCTTAAGACATTTTGATTTATTGGCGAAAATTGGCTAAATAGAATTTAGTAGAATATAAAGAGGAACTTAAATCGTAAATCAGCATTTCAGAGTTTCCTCTGGACATGTATATGTGCCACTTGGTGTGAAGCTCTCTTTACGAGGAACACGGGGACGATCTCAGGATATATTTAACGTAATAGTTAACGTAAAACAGAAATAGAAAATATTTTGTTTGCTTATACCATGCAAGTGATTCTTGTGAAGTGTCTATTTTGACGAGGCCACTTAATGTCTTCTTTTTTTTAATACAGGAAGAGATACGGAGTTAACATAAATGTTTTTTGTGAGTTTATCACACGAGTAATGGTCAATAATGTATGAATTTTATGACTCTTTTTTCATAGTTTTGTAATTATTAAAAAAAAAAAATTTTACGTAAGATCCAACAATTGATTATTTTTATTGATAATTAAATTCAATTATATAATTCATTAATTCAATTATAATTAAATTAATTTGAGTTTAATTAATAATTGAATTAATTAATTCAATTATATAATTTATTTGTAGATGATGTAGAAATGAAATTGAAGTCAACTTCTTGTCTGCATTAGAACTTTTAAAATGTAACCGTTAAACTAGCAGCTGTTGCCCGCGTGGTTTGGTCCCACAGGAACATTTTTAGGGATAAAAGCTATCCTTGTGTCTGTGTCTTAGACTATTCGTGGGCACAGCCAGGCTATGGTTGTGCCTCTTCTTACCTATTCGTTGATATGGGCATGAAGATACTTTACATTTATAATGTAATTGGAAAACCTACATTTTCCCTTGCCATCCATTGAAATAAGTACATTGATGATGTTTCTATCTCTTAAAAAAAAACTAAGTAACATTTTTTCTTTGTTTCATTATTATTTTGCAAAATGTTTTTATTTTCCTGTATTCCTTTTAAGAGAAGAGCTGAATACCAAATAAAAGTACGTTACCCGAATGGCACGTCTTATTCTCCAAACTCAATTACATCTCCGAAACGGGGTGTCAAAGAAGATGATAGTTAAGTAGTTAATGATATTACGAGTTTCGGACGTCGAATTAAATCTCATTAGTGGAATTTCGTTGCAAGAAGAGATTTAAGAATTGTGCTTGACATATTATGGTAGCTAAATTTCAAATATTGCCAACCAAAAGAAACCACCGTGGTCTATAAACACCATAGATGTTACAGGTGCGTCGCTGTCTTATGGCGAGTGTGGTAACCTATGGTGCAAGGCTACCCTACCCTCCGGACCAGAACATAACAGATATCATGGCGACAGAAATAGGTAAGGTTGTGGATACCTATCCGGTCAACTTGCTGCGCAGCACTGTACTACTTCTGGTCTAGTTGGTACTCACCTATATTTTAAGCAGTGCTCGCCTTTTACGAGCCGTATGCCAAAGAGGTATTTAGTTGACCTAGCGCAACGCGATTAAGCACTGTATTTGAAATATTTAAAATAATACAATTTTTTAATTTTCTTAAATACTGTTCAAGTTGATTTTGTGTGATTATGTAATTTACAGTACATATGTCATCATCATCATCTTCATCAACCGGAGGACGTCCACTGCTGGACAAAGGCCTACCCCAAAGAGCGCCAGAAGACACGACTCCCCGCGACTTTGATCAGGTCATCAGTCCACCGGGTGGGAGGTCGTCCAACACTACGTCCTCCGGTGCGGGGCCGCCACTCGAGAACCTTTCTTCCCCAGCGGTTATCGGTTCTGCGAGCATATTTTATGTACACCAAGTTAATGTGCGATTTAGTATTTTATATCGTATATAAAAAGGCGAATGTGAATAAAAATATTTTCTATTCTATTCCACCTACCCCTGTCCCAATAATGACATGGGTTGGATAATGGGTAGAATAAATATCAAAGTGAACCTATCAATCCGACCACATGACAGCAACGCACCTTCAACAGCTATGGTTCTGTGCTTATACAGTTTGTGCGTTATTGTGTGAGATACAGATAGCCCACGGATATCAAATAATTCTTACCATCAATTGCGATAAGTGTTAGTTCACTGCCTTATCACATAAATAAATTATAGGAAAGCTGTTTTATAAATCTGTTTTGTGTAGTGTATACATAAATTTATATCAAGAAAAAACAAACGCCGATTGGTGCTTAATAACGACAAACAAAACTACGCCACGTGTGATTGGTTGAGTTAGTGATGCGTCAGGCACAAATGTTATGGTCACTGTACACATTGGGCCAATTTGCGGGGACAACGTGTAATGACTCATTTGGCACTACATTGGCATTTGTATACACAGCGACCATCTTGATCCAATATGTTGGCACGGCAACTTGGCCTAATGTCTAATTCGGTCATTAGGCAATGATACAACAAGACTGTTGATGACGATTTGTAGATAAAAGCGGTGATTTTTGTGTTTTTTTTTTAAATCATATTGCACTCATAACTGGCTACGACCAATCGGTGACGAAATTACTTATTGAAAAGTGTATTGGGCCTAATGGTTTGGACAACATGCAACACGTGAAATCTTCATGCAAATGCAAATTTAAAATAATTGTTAATTGAAGAATATTTAATTATTTTTTATGATAATGGAAGTCAAACAATTAGATGGATTTCCTGATAGTAAGAAATACACGCCGTCTAGAGACACCAAAGGTGGTAATGGCGCGCTGCCAACCTGAGGCCGGGATGTTAGGCCTCGAGCAAAAGTAAGGTAACCGGCTATCTTGCCCTCCGAACCGGAACACGTCATGACTATTAAAAAGTGTGGGAGAACTTAATCCACCCTGTCTAACACCACACTTAAGCCTATAAGGCTCGGACACTGCTCCCGCCCACTTAACCCTATTGACCTGGTGAGCATACCAATACTTAAAGATATTTGTTAGTCCTGGAGGCATTTGAATTCTTTCTAACTTCTCCCACAGAATATCATATGCAACCAGGTCAAATGCCCTGGTAAGGTCAAGGAAACACGCATAAACAGGGGTTTTACGATCCAAGTAATACCTGACGGTATGCTTGAGACATAGTATAGCACTTTCCGTAGATTAGGGCGAAAACCAAACTGGTTGTCGTGTAATTTCACATACTGATCCAGTTGTGTATCAAGTAATCCGTCAAATACCTTGGCCATTACAGTAGCCAACGATATAGGTCTATAGTTTCCTTTGCTACCAAGGTCGCCGGTTTTATCTTTAACAATAGGTACAACAACCGTTTTAATGAGGTCCGATGGTAGGTAGGAATGGCTTATACATAGTGAGAAGAACATTGCAAGAACTCTAGCTGTATGCGGACCACCATACTGCAGGTGTTCTATGCTTAGGCCATCATGACCTGGAGTCTTACCCCTAGTCATATTCTTAATAATTGAGTGCACATCCTTCGCACTGAAGGTAACCCCCACCGGCCCAGTCAGGATCTTCCTACTCCCATGCATATCGTTCGAAATTAAAGGTGATTTAACAGAGAAGGGATTCATAAATAAGTTAGCGATGTCACTATGTTCGCTTACACCGTCAACACACAAAGGGAGGCCTGGTTTCACATTTAAACTCTTAGTATTACGCCAAAAGCCGCGAAAATCACCTTTGATGTGTTTTTTAGCTAAAACATCCATTTTTAGTTGATCCTGGTTGTCTTGACACCACTTCAAGCGAGATTTAAAAATTCTTCTGCTATTTCGCATTTCATCATACATTTGGCCCGACCTAGGTCTACCGCATAATACCCACTCTCTAAACCTAAGCCTAGCCTCTCGGTGTGCAATACTCACATGATTGTTACACCCAGCTACATACAAGCCACTACCACCCACAATCTTGTCTCTTCGACCCACTGTGGACGCGTCACTGTAGGCGGAAACAATGTCCGAGTATAGCTTGTCAAGTACCCGCTTGTGACTAGGATCACTACAATAAGAACTCGAACATTGTATAAGAGCCTCCGGGAAATCAATAGATCTTAAGCGAGCATGACATTCCTTCGAATAGGTTTTGACCTCTTCCTTAGTTCTAAATCCAAACAAAATATTTCTAATAGTACTGCAGTAATTACTATTCGTAGGTAACTGACATGTTATTAAATCTAACTCACATTGAACAATGAGTGGGAAGTGGTCAGACCACATCGTGTCATACTCAATATAAACATCAGTGACAGCCTGCTGAGCGGACTGTGATCCGTGTGCAGCACTGATATATGTATATGCACCCGAATCGGCACCCAAGTAATCTACATCTACACATAACCAACATCGCTCAACGCAAAAACAATAAAGTTCCTTATAAAACAACTCAGAGATATAAAAAGTAGAAAATAAATATTTTTACTCACAACATATTATTTTTATAAGTTTACAATCAATATCATAAATAGAGAAGACCAGACCCTTGAGAAGATTACAAGATTTTTCCACGTGATTTCCTGTGATTTCCCGTGATAGATAAAAGGCGAGTACAGGCTTACCATCACCAACACCGTGACAACAGACTAGGTGGTAGAGTTTTGCAACGACTCGTCTGGGTTTGATACCACTGTGCAACTTGCAACTTATCACGGCCTCTGACAACAATTTAAAGCATGCACTGGTCACTTAAACCATCACTTTAGCCGCTTGCAATAATAATCGCTTGTAATTAAAATTGGTACCACCGTGGTGGTAAATAGGTAAGATACCTGTTCCTGCCGCCATAACGTCAGTGCTTGCCGTTGACGTGTTCCGGTTCGGAGGGTAAGGTATCCGGTAAACTTACTTTTGCTCGAGGCCTAACGTCCCGGTCTAAGGTTGGCAACGCACATTACCACCTTTGGTGTCTTTAGGCGACGTGAATTTCTAACCAGCAAGAAATCCGTCTGCTTGTCTCCCTTCCAATGTCATAAAAAAACATCTCTTATAAATAAAAACGACACTATTTTCCTTGTTCATTAATCGCGCCTGAACGAATGCAAATACTTCGCTTATTCTTTCTTTGTTGTATTAGCTATTTGTCAGGAACAGTTTCAAATGAAAGAAGAAATAATTTTCATACTTAGAATAGAATAATGTCCGTCGGCTCAGCTAATTTTTTATTAAAAAAATGAATTTATGTCCCTTGGTCAAAAATTTCATCAATTATATTTGTACATCACAACTGAAGGATACAACAATCTTCAAGTTGTTTAAGTTTCTCGGGATTGGATATGTGCGCCCGGTTGGCGATAGGCTTGCCACCTATCACATTGTGGGATTTAGACTGGTTGTGTCTATCTACTTCTTCTGGAATATGAGCTTCACAGTTTTATATTTTACAGCAGAAATTCATGAAAAAAAAGTTTGTAAGTTTGGTCAGAATAATTTGTTGTTAATATTTTTAGTTTCTGATGTGCTTATTGTTTTTTTTTATTACAAAAGTGTTGATATGAAAAAAAATAAAGTTTCACACAAGTCAAACCATTCATGTTATTTTTCAGCACGGACGTGTCAACAATTTCTCCACGATGACAATAAAATCTCTAATATATAAAAGAACGTCGTGTTAGTTGCACTGTCTCCAACACAAAAACCGCTGAACCGGTTTGACTGACAATTGGTAGAGAGGAAGCTTAAAATCAGGAGACGGACATAAAATACATTTTATCCCATTCAAATGTGATGAAAAAAGGAAAAATGTCATTTTTTTCATACAAACTAAATGGGAGGAAAAAGTTCACCGGAGCAGCTAGTTAGTCAAATTGATTCTAATCACAAAGTAAGGAAATTATATGCTTGTATTATGTGTTTAGTCGACGATTCTCATACATAAAAATACTTAAATAACAACCAGAATAATTAAATATAATAAACATCCAGACCTATAAATTAAGACATTTTGAATGTTCAACACACAAAATCCTGCCCCCGTCGGGAATCGAACCCGAGCCTCGCGGTTGATCGGTGAAGTTAGGCGTGTACGCTAGCCATTCGACCAACGAGGCGGTCAAAGGTAGCTAGGGTATTATGAAAACAACTTATTACAAGAGCCTGACGTCCTTGTGTCCTTGGCTTTGAATCTAGTTAAGTTTCCCCACAAGTTAGCAACTCGGGAACAGAATACTAAATCGTTTGCTTGACATATTAGACACGTGACTTACTAACTGACGTTTCAATTTGTGTCCTGTTTGGTACACGTAAACCATTTGTAGTTGATGAGAGTTTAGCCTCAGCAATAGCTACGTAACACAAATGGATTTTGTATCCAAAGTATCTTCACGCCCATATCCCTGAAGAGGTAGGCAGAGGCGCAATCATGGTACCCACGACTAGCCGAAGACACTAAGTCCCACAATGTGATAGGTGGCAAACCTACCGCCAACCGGGCACATATCCTATCCCGAGCGACATTTTATTATATTCGAAAATTGGAAAAACCCAATTTTCTTTCTGTTGCCCGACCCGGGATTCGAACCCGGGACCTTATGCAGTCAAGTCCAACAACTAAACCGCTAGACCAAAGAGGCGATCTATATAGCGAATATATGCATATGCGAATATATAAATATTTTTAAAATTATATGAAATTTTTAGCATAAAAAAAAATAAGACACTGTTGGCATATTTTTCAGCGTAAAACTAAGTTTAAGTTATCTTCTTTCAACGAAAGTAGTAGAAAGAGACAAAACATGTTTATTGTTATAATGATTTGGAAATAGACATAATTTATGTTTCGGAAAACGTTGATTAATGTCTATTTATATAAAATAAAGTCTTGTTAATTACACTATTTAAAACTCAAGAACGGCTGAACCGATTTGGCTGAAAATGGATTAAAGTCTTAGAACCAGGAAACGGACTAAGAATATTTTTTATCTATTTTGACTTCGTGGAAAAAAAAAAGTTTTAATTATTCCTGTACAAACTGAACGGATAAATCGCAATTACCCGGAAACGCAAGTATACTTTATCATCATCATCATCAGGCGGAGGACGTCCATTGCTGCATAAAGGCCTCTCCCAGAGAGCGCCACAAGTCACGGTCACCAGCCGCTTGTAACTTAGTCAGTATACTTAGTCAGGACATAAGATCTGTCATGTTTATTGTTAAATACTAATCATCTGTTTATTTTTAAAATAATATATTTTTTTACAAACTTCCCGGCAACCAGTCCTATTACCTATATGCCTTTACTACCAATTTAGAATTACAGTTTGTAATACCATTTGCAATTGTAAATAACTATACAAAACCTATTTTTTTAATTACAAAGTGTTTAAATAAACTTAAAAGCATAATTGGTGAGCCAGAAACATAAGAGGGGCATGTTTTCCTTACCGTGCTCCATATATTCGTGAAAATATACTACGTAGCAGAAATTGCTTCCCTCTTAACAAGCTCCGAAAGATATTGTTAATTATATCCCAAAGTTATTTTGGTAACGAACTGAAAGGTTTTTATGAAAGGCAACTCTTGCAACGTAACATTAATTATTTTGTTTGTCGTAGAGTTGTTTACTTGTCGACTTAACAATAAGAAGTACCTTGAGTTCACTGAAGCTAAGACTACGTTGTTTTGCTTATTATAATTGGGCAACAAGATAAGAATTGCTTTATATGCTAAAATTAATTTCTAACTAGCTCTTGCCCGCGGCATTGCCAGCGCGGTCTTACAGAAATATAATTTCGGGTTAAAAACAATCCCATGCGTTAATCCGTCTTACCCTCTATGTGTGTAACAAATTTCATGAAAATCTGTGCAGTTGTTACTGCGTGAAGGAGTAACAAACAAACAGACAGACAAACTTTCGCATTTTTAATATTAATAGGATACGTATTTGTTTAATTCTGGTGAATACTAATTAAACTTATTTTAGGAGTATGCTATATTTTTCCAATGAAACAAAAAGCGAGTTCAGGTGCCTAGTAATTATTAGTACATATAATAAAATGTCTATCTGTTTATATATTCAAAAACTATGGAATGAATTTCATCGACAGATAGGGTAATTAACGAAAGAGATTTACATATAGTTTTGGTTTTATGAACATTAAATAATTTCTTAAAATATGAGGACGTTTGTTCAGCATGTCACAAACGTCCGTTACGGTTACCGTTAGTTTGTTTGTTCAGTATGGAACAAAGGTCCTTTACCATTAACGTTAATTTGTTTGTTTCACATAATATTGTCACAAACGCCCGTACCGTTAACCATACCGCCCGAACGGTAATATTATCTACTAGCTGTTACCCGCGGCTTCGCCCGCGTAGTCTACTAATTTGATATTTAGCTCTCCAACACTGCTCGTTAAAATTTTAAGATAAAATGTAGCCTATATCGCTATCCAAAGTTTTATCTATTTTTTTGTAAATATTAAAATCAATTCAGCAATTTTGCCATCAAAACTGAACATAGCTTTTTCTCTTTTCTAATTTCACCTCAGATAAATAGTAGGAATACGTTATTGTGTATAGCAAATTAAACTGTATAGCAAGTTATGGAAACCTCTAACAGATTTTTTTTTC
>NJDD01006944.1:43964-67597 GCA_002245505.1 Calephelis nemesis
TGAAATTTTTTTCATAATATAACTCATATAACCTTTTTCTACTTTTGTGAATACCCAATGTTGCCCATTCACTAAAAGATCTGTGTTTACTATTTACTGTCTTTTTTTTAGGCGTAAAAGTCTGATGACAAGTTTACATGCTTGAATGCGCTAATCTCAGGAACCATTGGTCCGATTACGAATAACTCTTTCAGTGTTACATAGCCCATTATCGAGGAAAGGCTATATATCATTACGCTAAAACCAATAAGAGTAATGAAGAATGTTTCAGAATCAGAGATTTTTTCCATACAAACTTAGTAGCTGTTGATGTCAATCTATACGAAATTCGCCGGGTCGGCTAGTGCAAAATGTGATTAAAATAGCTCCACTCTATCATGATAGAGACATAAAATTCTAAGTGTAATCTTCCTATTTGTGTCCATGAGCGTAATGAACATTCAGGCTATAGAAGGATTTTGTTTGGTTTCCAAATATTGTATTTTTTTGTGTGAAAGGTTAGCGAATAAGCACATGGTTCTCCTGATGGTAAGATATTATCGTAGCATACAGACAACATATATGTAATAGGTACGTTGCTGTGCTGTGACCGGGATATATGACCTATTGAGAAGACTTTTTACTACCCTTGCTTTCCCGGATGGTAGGGAATATGTGCCAGTATGGCGACAGAAATAGAACAAGGTGGTGAATCCTTCTGACCGCCTCGCTTGTCGAGTGGCTAACGTACACGCCTAACTACACTAACCGACTGTGAGGCTCGGGTTCGATCCGACGGGGACGGGCATTTGTGTGATGAACGTTTAGATGTCTGTGGTTTACCGGGTCTGGGTGTTTATTAAATCTATTCTTGTTAAGTTTAAGTATTTCTATGTATTAGTATCGCTGACTAACATCCATAGCATAAGCATATAATTTGCTAACTTTGAGGTTAGATTCTATTTGCGTAACTTGTCCGGAAATATTTATTATTATCCCCATCCGAGCAAGATGCTGCACAGTACTCTACCACCAGTGGTCTTGCTAGTGATGACCTATATTTTAAACAGTAATCGCCTCTTACGAGCTGCCTGAAATAGGCCGATGGTCTATTAATCTGAGGATTCGGAGAAACACGGGGATTAGTTTTCAATCATTTGAACAATTTTTTCTGGTCCATTAAGAAATGCATCTGTTCTGCTACCTCTAGTAAGTATACGATATCACTTGTATTAAGTTTTTCATCTTTAGTTGAAGTCCTGTCCAGAAAATATTAAATCTGGCATAGGGATACCATTACTTGTCAGTGACATATCAGTCAAGTCATCAAATTTTTTTCAGTTGACTTCTTCTTTATTTTCCAGACCTCTTCTTACAATCTTCTTTGGTTTGTTTCCGTTTTTTTTTGTTTCCATATAATATTGTATATTTTATATACCTAGTGACGAGTGCTATTATATTTCTTAAAATGTTTGAGTATATAAAGACTACCTTACATTGTATCTTCGAGTTGTTTCTAGAGAATCTTACTATTAAAATAAACAGAAACCGCAAACCCCAGGTCTATTGCTTCATTCATTTAATAATTTAAATTAAGGTTTCTGTCAATTAAATTTCATCCCCAGAGACTCCAGGGTTGGACTCTAATTATTAACGTGTTGAATATTTAAAACAAAGGCGGCCCTTTGCTTTGCTAGAGTGAAGGGTTAAATGTGTCCACTTGAGCATAACTATGTAGAGTAACTGAGAAATTTAATTAGTGAGTTGTAATTGTCCAAATTTTTAATTTGTATTACAGTAATTTTCAGAGCTTAGTATTTTTGTTATTAGACTAATTGTGTTTTTTATTTTTTGTTTATTTGCAACGGTACCTTGCCAAAATTTTGATTAATTGAGTTTAAATTGGTGAAACACATAAATATGAACAAATAAATGTTTACGTTAAAATGTCGATATTCATTTTTTGTCGCTGTAATTGCCTCTGTGGTCTAGCGGTCTGGGTTTGGAGTTCATGAGGTCCCGGGTTCGATTCTCGGGTTAGGCAATAAAAATGAAATGTGGTTTTAACATTTTTTGATAAAAAAAATTGCTCGGGACTAGATACATACCCAGTTGGCGATAACCTTGTCACCTATCACATTGTGAGACTTAGAGTCTTCGGCTAGATCCACGACTAACTGACTAGACTTTTCTCGAGAGCGTAAAGGGGATGAGTTCGTAACAACATTGCTTATACCAATGATATTGTTTCTCACACTTTAAAATATTTTAACATTAATTTTCAGAAGTAACGTTACGGAATTTCTGATTCGGTCTCCACGTTCAAGGCCCGCAATAAAAGCTATAAAATTGCTTGAAAAAAGAAAATATTTAACAAGTAATTAAATCACCGCGTTCAAACAAGTGTTTAGAATAATGTCCTAGACACTTTACAAGAACCACTTACGTGGTCTATGCGAAGCAAACTATTTTCTATTTCTATTTTATATAAACTATTACGTTTAATATCTCTTTAGTCCGTCCCCGTGTCCCTCGTAAATAGAGCTTCACACCAACTAGCACATATACATGTCCGGAGGAAGCTCTGGAAAGCTGATTTACGATTTAAGTTCTTCTTTATGTTCTAATAAGTTCTATTTAGCTAATTTTTGCCAATATATCAAAATATGTTAAGCCTAGTTTTTTATAGATGTAATACGAAGTAGCGTACACTTGTATAAAAGATCACTCGCGATATTAATAAATGATCGTCTCGTTGGTCAAGTGGCTAGCATACACGCCTAACTGCACCGACCAACCACGAGGCTCGGGTTCGATTTGCAAGCATTTGTGTGACGAACATTTAAGTGTCTGCATTTTCGGATCTGGGTGTTTTTTAAATTTATTCTGGTATAAAGTAAATCTGGTTTAAAGTATTTCTATGTATTAGAATCGTTGACTAACACACATAACACAATCCTATGATTTGCTTACTTTGGGGTTAGATTTAATTTGTGTAAATTGTCCAGGAATATAATTGATCTATTTTTTTAACCGACTCGAAAAATGACAAGGTTCTCAATTCGACTGTATTTTTTTACTAAGCAAGAACTCGCCCAATAGGCAAAAGTATTTGATGTTTTCTTTTTCAGTAAGAAAGGTCATGATTCCGATGTGGTAGTTTTACTGTACTTAATTACTTAAGACAAGCCGCCCCGGCGAACTTCATATCGCTTGTCATTCATAGCTTCTAACAGTTTGCATGGTTTAAAGCATTATTTTCCCTGCAAGCAAAATAAATTCGTTTAATAACTAAACTTAAATAATAAAATAACATTCATTTTGAAATCGGTTAACTTTTTTATTTTTTACACATTATGGTTACACTAACTTACACTTCATGTGATATTACTTTACTGTTAAATAAATGTACTTTGAGTGCTCAATGTTCACCGATACAAACAAAACGCCGCTGAAAGCACAGCTCTGGGTAATGTACTAGAAAATAAAATTTACCACAGTGTGTTCACAGTAACAGTATCACAATTAAATTGGTTGCCAGATTCAATTATTTGTTCGTTTGTTCGTATTTCTTGTGGTAGTTATTTATAATTTGCACAAAGAAAGACTTTAAATAATTAGTCTACGCCCGTGACCTCGAAGAAGTAGGCAGAGGTATAACCATTTGCCATTTATCGATAACTAGCAGAACTTTTAATGACTTTTTGATCACGCTTGTCTTTTTAGTTCAGCTCGCCTCTAGGTGGCATTTGTTGTATCGGCGTTACTGCGCATACGTAATTATTCTCTTTGCCCCGCAATCTAGTGTCTGTTTATGCAATAGCTTCTGTAACGTAGTGGGGGTGGCTTAGCTACCACCCACCACTATGTTAACAGAAAAATTAACAAACAAACAGTCAAACTTTCTTAAGTTTGACTGTTGGTAGGGAATCCTGTTGATATGAGGTTTAAAAATAAAAATCTAAACAAAGGTATACTATATTTAAAGTTAAAATAAAAGTCTTAATAAATGTCTGTGCACTGTACACTATACACAATAAAGTTTCTGCCGGCTAGGGATAAAAAGGAATAAGTGGGCGTGGGATACGTCGGTGGTTTGAAGTTGGTCGACGGAGCACGGAGCGCAGCACGGAGGACCGCTGCTACGGGCCTCAGTGGCGTAGGTGCAGGAGGACCCCTTGGCGCCTTCCCTCAGCAGCCAGGAGCAGCAGGAGAAGAGGGCCGCTGGGAAGGCGGCCAGAGAAGTATACCGGCGGGGCAACTACCGCCGGTTTAGGGTCCAGCACCGAGGAGCGGACACCAGGCAGCAGGCACCAGGTAGCTGGCACCAGACAGCAAGCACCAGATAGTAGTTAGAAGGCAGCAGTTCCTCCGTCACTTCTTCTTATTGCTTTCTCCGTCGACTTATGCCACGATCTTCAGAATGCCCAGATGGCTGGATCGTCCCCCTTTTATACCGCCTCGACCTGTTCCGGAATTTGCAATTTAAATTAGTAAATCTGATTGGTCGATTAAAATTTTGACGGCAACTAAACCTCCTCTTTTCATTAAAAAAGAAATAATATTTGACATCTTCAAACTTTCCTTAGTGTCGTTGAAGATGTCAAATATTGTAAATTTTGGTGTATTTACAGTAACATATTTACTTCTTACTAACCTTGTAAATATCTGTTTTGACTCCTTATATTAACTCGTAATGTGAACATCTTTTGGCCTTGTAAATATCTTTGTTTATAGACTGTTTTTGAGGATGCGCCCCTTATGATTGTTATTGTTCTTGTTTTTACTGTGTGTTTTACTTTTTTTCTCCCCAATAATCCTTTCCAATGATGTAAATACACCAAAATTTACAATATTTGACATCTTCAATGACACTAAGGAAAGTTTGAAGATGTCAAATATTGTAAATTTTCAATGACACTAAGGAAAGTAAAGAAAGATTTTTTAACCCTCGACGCAAAAAGAGGGGTGTTATAAGTTTGACGTCTGTGGCATCTTAACTTCTGAACGGATGCAGTGATTTTAATTTTTTTTTGTATTAAAGGTAACTTATGTGCCAGTACTCATTTTCATGTTTGATGAAAATCGGTTGAGCCATTTAAAAGTTGTGTAGGGTGAAATTGGGAAGATTAACCGAATGCCTGCAAATAAACTCGGAATTTTTATTACTTTTTTAAGGCGAAATTAAGTTTTTGTATAAGGTTTTTTTTTTTAATTTTCAATGTAGTATTAGATTAATACTACTCCCTAGACTCTGTTAATACTAGAAACTTATTTCGATCCTTATCGCAATTGATGCAAAAAAAGGTAGAAATAAGAATTAAACTAAACTAGAGTGCCTATTCACTGTTACTTAGGCATTTACTATTTTCCACTTTCAAGTTTTTACCTTTTCTTCAGTTCATGAATAATAACGAGCAAAAACTTTACGACCGTTCAGCCTATAACCTAAAATTAGCTAAACCTAAACCTAACCCTCACGCCATCAATAACCCGTCAGGTAAAGTTATAGTTAACGTTTTTGCAACGTAACTTAGCAATTTAAGTTGGTGAAATTGCATAAACGTTAGTTAATCCGCTATTTTCTCGCAGGTTTCAAGCCACATTGAACGTGTTTAGTTGTACTTTTGTTTTAAACTTTCCACATAAAACAAAGTATGGAAAGTGAATGAAATCCACGTATTAAACTATACTCGATACTACGAAATCCCCGGTTGTAATCAACCTTTTTTGTTGATTAAGGTTGACTGGGAAAGAACATTACTATGCATTAAATTTAACCTTTGTATATTGTTAAGTTTTATTCCATAATATCATTAAGTACACAGTACAACACAACGTCGCTTTCATCTGTTTCTTCGTATATATCCTATATTTATATATTAATAAGTGATACCAAAATTTTGGACCCCTTTTTGCGAAAGTTGCTCCGACGCAGGAGTATAAAATTTGGCATACTTACCACACTACCAAGCATTTGACACATACAAAGAAAAATATTGTTGATAACGATAAAAGATCACAGATGGCGCACCATACAGTTTGGAAACATAGTACTTGGTCTTGAGCAAGGAAGATGGCATTCTTATTAACAAGATGTTAAAATTTATTGTGGTCGAATTTCGACCAATAGCCGACCACTAGTCTTTTTAACTACGCAATGGATTTTGATGCAGTTTATTAAATAGATTGATTGAATAAAAAAATGTTTATATCTACACTAACATAGAAGTTTCTTCATCCGTGCTAAGTTGGGATGGGCAGTATATGGAGGTATAAAAATTAATCCCCGTTTCCTCTTGTTCGTTGCATTACTCCTGAATGGATAGAAAAATATTCCTAATCTTTTTTCTTGTATTATTTACCGTCAATATTTTTTTAGGGAGAGAAAACCCGGGAAAATAGGAAAATCAATACATTATTTGACCACCTCGTTGTTCGAATGGCTAGTGTACTATACCGACCAACCACGAGGCTTGGGTTCGATTTCCGACGGGGGTATTCATTTGTGTGATTCATTATGATGTTTGCATTTCCGGGTCTGGGTGTTAATTAATTTTATTCTAAGTATTTCTATGTATTGGTATAACACAAGCATATAATTTGCTTACTTTTTGGTTAGACTCAATATGTGTAACTTGTCCAGGAATATCTGTATTTATTTGTAAATATAAAGAAATCGGAAAGAGACAGTTTTTTCCAAAGTATCTTCCAATCGAAGAAAGCCGTTTGCTTATTTGCAGACCTCTCACATTAAAAAAAAACAAAACTGTCCAAAGCAGTACGTAAGGACAAAGTCGAACTTAATTAATTATGAGTTTTATTAAAATTTAATTGTAGAAACGATTTGACAAAGTAATAACAGATTTCGAAATATAACTTGGTAATTAAAGTTTTGAAAACTACAGAGTAGTTGGCAGCTAAAGGTTAGTTAAACGGTAGAAGCGTGGCGTGGTTTTAATTTTATGTTTCGTTCAAGTCAAAAGATAAGTGCGATTTAATAAATGTTTGTAGCCATTACGCCGTGTTCAGATGTAAAGCAACATCATATTCTCAGGTTGGCAATGCCTCATTACCATTTTTTTTGGCAGAATGGAAAATGAGGAGAAATACAAATCATTTTAATCTAGTCTAAGAAAAAAAAGATTCCTAATTCATTGTGTCTTTTCATGTTTTTGTTGTGTTTCATATAAGAAGTCTACTAAATAGATATGAATTTACATGTTTTACATGGAATAAGTAAATAAGTATCCTGAACAAATCACACAAATCACTCTAACTTTAAATTGAGTTAATTATTTACAGATGTTATGGGTGAGAGTCAACGATGCTAATACAAAAAAATGCTAAATAGGTAAAAAATATAGATTAATGTATACCCATAAATATCTATCACACAATTGCCTGCCCCCATCGATAATAGAATTGGAGCTTCGCGGTTGATCAATAGGAGTAGGAGTGTACGCTAACCCCTCAACTGAGTCCATTAAAAAGCTAAATATGAACAATTTAAAGCAAGACGTGCGATGTCTTTGGTCGACAATCGCAGGACAGCCTAAATAATAGAAAAATATTTTTCAAGTAATTATTAATAACACTAATTAAGCACAGGACGATAGCAGTTGTTTGGTGTCAACTGAAAATTATTTAGTTAACGGAATGAAATGCGAGTAGCACTGTTTGTAACTTATAGAATAAGATTACATCACCTTAAACATTTTCATTAATGTACTAGCTGTCCCGGTGAATTTCTTTCTACCCGTTCAGTTTTTATGGGAAAAATTAAAGTATTGTTTACCCCATTTTCTCTGCAATTTTCCCGGTCTTTCTTTTCATAAGAACCTTTTTCTGACAATTGGTTTAGTTCTTCGGAAAAAATCTTTTTAGTATTTTGGAAGTTATACGCTTACCAACACATGAAGCAACTTATTTTTATATTATAGTTGTGTATATATCAACTTTATAAAAAAAACCTTTCATTCTTATCACTAACCATGATAAGATACTTCAACGTGTTTACAAAATCACAGGCATATAAGCAAGCAATACTATATGTTTAAAATGAAATATGCGCATCAATTAAACGTTGTAAAAACTAATTTGCTTCAGCTTTTTAATTGCGCCAAACAGAAACTCACGAAAGCTTTTAACTATAATTTCAGTAATTTCGGTTAGTTGAAGTCGCTTTTGCCTTGCGATGCGTGCAAGTGATGCAGCTATCTTAATATAATAATTGCTGATTTTGTCTGTATTTTTTAAAAAAAAAACGGTTTTCTGTAAAGTTGGTTTACTGACGATAGTTGAACGTGACAACGTTATAAGAACGGAGGCCGATTTTGTCGCTTTCTCGCTCGTTCCGCGCTCTCGTTTGCACTCCAAGCCTTAAATCGCATGCCTCAGAGCGAGGTAACGCCGCATGAGTCATGTATTTGGTGCGTGTGAAAGAAAAGTTAAGTGCGACTATTTAAATAAAGTCAAATCCAAAACCAGATTTTATTTCAATACTAGCCATTTATAATAATAATATCGTTGACTAACACCCATGACACTAGCATATAATTTGATTATTATTTATTTATCTCTTATTTAATATTTATTTATCTTTAATATTAAACTAAATGATTTCGCTCGGGAACCATTTAAAATATTAAACGTATTACCTTACTTAACTTATTAACATTAAGAATGTAATGGCAGGAATAAGTAAGGTGGTGAAACTCGGGCAAGTTGCACACCACCATTGAAAACGTTTAATTACTGGCTGTCCCGGCGAACTTTGATTCACCCATTAAGTTTGTATTGGAAAAAATAAAAACAGTACGTTTTTACCCATATTACCTGCAATTTCCACGGTTTTTATGTTTATAAGAACCTTCTTCTGACAACTACTAACACAAAAATGAATTAGCCAAATCGGTTTAGTCGTTCGGAAGTTATGCGCTTACCAACACATTTAGCAATTCATATTTATATTATACTAGCGGCCCGCCCCAGCTTCGCACGGTTATAAAATATACAACTAAACTTTACTTTTCAATCACTTTATCTTTAAAAATAACGAATCAAAATCGGTTGTATAGTTTCAGCTTAGAATACAAAGGGACAGAGGAAGCGACTTTGTTTTATACTATGTAATTCGTAGCCATAAAACATTTCAGAAAAAATATAATTTTCATAAGTCAATATTATATGTTCGTTATTCACAAGTGGATTGTAAATAGAAGAGCTGGCTTTGGAGTGGTTGGTTGAAAAGAGACCTTGTTAATTATTTAACAAATTAGCAAAAATAATTGAATGAACTTAACGCTTACGGAATTAGAATATGTTACGTCTATTTGTTTATACTACAAGTCATCCGTTGGCCGAAATTCGACCATAATAAATTTTAATATCTTGTTGGTAAGAACGTCATCTTCATTTCTGAAGACCAACTACTTTGTTTCCAAACTTGTTAGTGCGCCATCTGTGATCTTTTATCGTTATCATCAATATATTTGTTTGTGTGTGTCAAATGCCTCGTAGCTTGGGCAATGTTTTGTTTATTAATTTTATGTACTTTATTTTATTTTAATTTGAAAGAGATGTAGCCAGAACGGATGTAAGAGTTTTGGTTAATGATGTAGTACTGGAACAAGTGAATGAAATTGTATATCTTGGTTGTGCTTTTAGCAGGGATGGAAGGTACACCGCGGATGTAGAGAAGAGAGTGAGTGCAGGGAATAGTGTGAATGGAGCGTTGGGTAAGCTATTCCAAAGCGAGGTTTTGAGTCAAAAAGCTAGACTCGCTTTGCATAATTTTGTGCTTAAACCAACGTTATTGTATGGAAGCGAAAGTTGGGTGTGTCAGAAAGATCATGAAAGTAGGATAAATGCGGTCGAAATAAGAGTAATACGGAAAATTCATAACAGTGAGATCCGAAAAAGAGTGGTATTGAAAGAAAGTGTTGGTGTTAAATGCGAAAGGGCATGCTCCGCTGGTTCGGTCATCTGGAAATAATGACAGATGAAATATTGACAAAGCAGATATACAATGCGAATGTGGATGGATGTAGGTACCCGGGGAGACCAAGGCTGATATTTCACGATCAGATCAATCGGATATTATCCGAAGGTGGTGTCAAGAGTCTCCGAAACCGGCGTGGTTTATGAAAAGGGTGATGAATTTGAAGGAAGCAAGACAGGTTTGTCAGGATCGTGAGGTCTGGCACTCGATACTCTCTGCCTACCCCGTAAGGGACTTGGCTTGAAGATATATATGTATGTATGTATGTATGTACTTTATAAGCATTTTAATTGAAAAACATTAGCGTTCTGCACTTTTCCTACACATAAACTATAAGTGTGCCAATTTTATGCTCCTGCGTCCTTGCAATTTTCGTAAGAAGGGGTCCAAAGTTTTGGCATCACGTATCAATCGTCACGTATAAATCTGAATGTATTTTAAAGATATCTAAATAGAGTTGTGTTATTACATAATTAATCATTTTTAGTAAATTAAGATTAGGTCAGCCAATTTAAAAATAAAAGTATCAAATGTAACAAGAGTAAAAAGTATAAAGCCGAAGCGCATAATTTAAATAATAATACTATATTTTCTTGTTTAGTTTAAGCTTTGTTGTTTGTTGCCGTGAAGTTTATTACACCGTTTTTTTCACCTTACAGGCTAGGATTAGAAACGTCAGTGGTTTGCGGAAGATAGGATTAATATATATACATACGTACAGACATCGTCACAAACTCACATTTTAGCTAGATTTTAAAAATTCTTAGCGTAATGATATATTAATAATGATTCTGTCATGTGCCAGTCTGAAGAGTAGGGCAGTCGATGGACAAGCGCTATAGGCCTGACATTCCGGTCACAAGACAGCGATGCACCTATAACATCTATAGTAGGCTGTATAGTCCACGGTAAGCTTGTTTGCTGACCTCTCACTTAAAAAACATTTTTTGGACTTTGTATTCTTTTGAGATATTTTTGTTAAACAGATATTTTAACCAGTTTTGCCAAGAGATCACACCTAATGCTATCTACAACAAGCGATATTCGTGTTCGATTTTTGGTCATCTGAAATTTTAGTGATGAGCAACACCTGTTCCTCAAGATTTAATTTTTGTACGGCAGGGTTTAAAGTTTTTGGTATTCATAAAATTTTAGCTCTTACTAAAATTTACTTCTAACATGCACATGCATTTTCTGTCTAAAAGCTCGGTTTTTTTACATCAAAGTTTTCTTTATTTAGTGCTGTTCATAAATTGTCTCAAACATACAAGTATTTCTAAACGGTGTATGAAATAATAGTACAACTTTCCCTATATTGTCAACTCTTTAACAGAAGACAAAACTTTATTCTTACTACTTTTTAGATCTGGATATATGAAAATACTTACCAAAACTATTCATAATAACAACTGACCGCCTCTTTTGCCAAGAGGTCGAAGTACGTGTTTAAGTTGTCATGTAAATCAACATTGTTGACCAACAAACATATCATTTTTTTTATGTTATAGGGAGGCAAACAAGCAGACGGATTTCCTGATGATAAGAAATTCACGCCGCCTAGAGACATCAAAGATGGTAATGGTGCGTTGCCAACATGAGGTCAGGATGTTAGGCCTAGAGCAAAACTAAGTTTACCGGCTACCTTACCCTCCGGACCGGAACACGTCATGAAGTTATGGCGGCAGGAACAGGTAAGGCGGTGGTACCAATCCGGGAGAGTCGCTGCGAAACTCTACCACCTAGTCAGATGTCACAGTGTTAGTGATGATAAGCCTATGCTCGCCTTTTACGAGCTGCCTGGCAAGATAGGCAGATGGTCTATTCTACAAAGGAGCCTGGACCAACACGGGGTAAATTTTGTTTTTTGTTTTGTCATTTGTTTGGACGAAGCCAAAGAGGTCTGCTAGGATCTTGAGATTTGGCGTTCAATACTCTCTGTCTACCTCGTGAGATACCTTGAATATGTACGTAAAAAACATTACGTGATTTACTTAATAATTATTTCCATGAATGTGAATGTTAAAAAGAAGATAGTTTTTATACTCTGATGTCTTTAAGGCCCCATACTCAGTCAGCCAGAAGAGCCAATCACCGCACTCTCTCGTTCCATGATTACTATGAAATATTGCGCTCTAAAGTAAATATCTTAAGCGACAAATCACTGTTTTTGACCCTATAAAAGTAATTTGAAAAAAGTATAAAAACTCAAACACTTATCTTTTAGGTATAGTACTTATCTCTGTTTATGTTAAATTTGGTGTCGATATTTTCACAATTGAAGTAGACAGAAAGCAAAAGCTTTCAAAGAAGGGTTAACTTTTTGATTTTTTTCTTTAAAGCAAAGTGAAATGAATCGTGTTTTTGAAACACTAGTCTTCCAAAGCAGATTCATGTTAATCTTGTGTATTTTTGTCACCAAGATCCATGATTGCCTTGTATGAAAAAAACAGTAAACTGCTGACGTATTTTAGCGTATATGGCCCCTTAATGTACAAAAGCACAGTTTTTAATTAAATTAAATAAAACTTACTGGCACTGTTATAATATCGTTCCCTACAATTCAATTTTGAGGACGCCAACGATTTTCTAATTACAGCCTCAGAACTTTGGTCTCAAAAGCATTCCCTGAAGATGCTATAATTAACAAAACAAGTGGGTTATCTAATTATAAAGAAGCTTATTGTTCTACATTTCAATGATCTTATAAGTCATAGTTAGAGACAACCTTGGCCCAAAGACAGCATAGATGTCACGAGTCCATCGCTGTCCTGTGGCCGGATTGATAGGCCTATTGTGGAAGTTTATCGCTTATCCCACCCACCATACTGCGACGTGACAGAGTAATTATGGAGGCAAGAAAACTTATGGCGATGGATCTCTACCCGGGAAAGTTGCTGTGATCTTCTTACAAGCTGACTAGCAGACTAGCTAAATAGAAGACCAGCAGTAGTACGGGTGTAACCTACTAGGAACTTTGTTATCGTTTTTCATTAAAATGGTTTGAAGAATCTTGTCTTAGCTAGCTCATGTCTAAGCATTGGTCCGGGCTCCTTTGCAGAATTGACCATCTGCCTTCCTGCCAGGCAGCTCGTAAAAGGCGAGCCTAGGCTTACCGTAGCTAACACCATGACATCTGACTAGGTGGTAGAGCTTCTGATCTGACCGCCTTGCTTATTCCTGCCACCATAACGTCATGACGTGTTCCGGTTCGGAGGGTAAGGTAACAGGTAAACTTACTTTTGCTCGAGGCCTAACATCCCGGCTTCTGGTTGGCAACGCACCATTACCACCTTTTTTACCATCAGGAAATCCCTCTGCTTGTTTGCCTTCTAATATCATAACAAAAAATTGAATAAGATCTGGTGTTCTTAATTGCAATTTGCAATATAAGCTGCTAGCTATGAGAGGAAACATAAACAGGTATCATTAATCTAAACAATATTTTTTGTACATTCTTTAGGTTAAATAAACATTTTTATGCAGGAATAGCAAATCAAAAAAGCAAAAGCAAAAAAATCAAACAAGATTTTGCTATTTTGCAATGCATGCTGGTAAGAATATTTTATTTGAACAGTTACATCATTCTTATTTTAGGTATTATACCGTGCTAAAGTTAAAGCTTCTTACAAAACTTTTGCAACGTTGTATTCCTTGCTTGGAAATATTTTATAAGGAAATTTTCAACTCATTATATTGTGGCCTGGTATGGGTCTACTATTTTCAAAATAAATTGAAGAGCCCACGAGATAGCGACCTTCATTATTTTACCACGCAAACAGATAGCTACCAACAAAATGTATAAATAACAACGAATTTGGAAGACCTTTGTCCATGTTTGAATAAAAAAAGGCAATATTTCGGAGAGAAAAAAGCTGTGGTAATGATAATAATAAGTAAAGTATACACCACAAACAATTTTAACACTATTGAACTTACTAAATTGATGTAATAATTTACAGCCGACTGTTTTATTCGTGCCTTTATTATAAAATATAATCATTATATTGTTATTACACAACTCGGTTTTATAAAAGGCGAAAACTTGAATTGAAATAAAACTGAAAATTACGACACCTTGATACAACACTTTACTACCATCTCCACACACCTATATAAACACTTGGGTCTGAAAACTTTTATATTATTATAACAGATATCAAAGATAGATAGAAGAAGTACTAAGAAATGGCTAACAGAATTTACAGAAGCTTTTACAAAGAAGAAAAGTTCGTGTCTACGCGGCTAGACGTGTAGCACTTACGTAGCTTATTCATGTAGGTCGTTGTGTGTTGGAGTTTGTCGGCTACGAAGTTTTATTTCTTAGACCTTGGTTACTCCAGCTATTACGTCCTGTGACAGAAGGTAACTTTAGAAATGACTAAAACACTCAAAAAATATATTATGTTTTCTGTGTTACATCATAATTAAGTGCAGCACGAGCTACGTAGCATGTTATTTATTCGTAGCACGTTAAAGAATGTTAGCTACGGTATTTTAATACCATATTTTTAGTTTTTGAGAGAGGCGCTAACGGTTAATTCTTCATTTAAGCAAGACAATCGTAATTTTCTATTTAGCAACACGAAGACCCTGAATATAACAATAATCGATTTATATTTAAATTAAAATGGGACCACGTATTAAAAACAAAAAAACATTTTGTTTCAACAGAAAAAACAGAGTTTACATTCAAAAGACCAACTCACCAAAAAGGTAAACTCGAATTTTAAATGAAAACCCCTGTACGTATCTATTTAAACGGACAATAAGTAACCATTTTCTCGACAAATTCTGTGCAAAGACAAACATCCTGAACAATACCTTAAATGGGACTTTTTACGGTTCCGTACACTGCGGTACGATTCATCTGAGGGCCTTAATTAAAACCGGGGCTAACAATAGAGGTCGCTGGAGTAAATTGTAAAAGCCTGTTTTACATGAATGTCTATGGCATGAAACGATGCAGCCTTTTTACCGTGACGTTGGGTTCAAAGGGAACAGATTTAAAAAAGGGGTCATCATTAACTAAGTTTTAATTTACCTTTTTGTTAATGCTAAGCGTATTTATAAATAATAGGGCTGTTTGTCGACCGCGTTGTTGGTTAACAAATTGGAAAATATTCGTAACACTATTAATTAATAAATCTTAGGATTGAATCCGAACAAATATTGAAATTTGATAATGTATTGATGCAGTGACACTGTGGATTGTTATCTACAGAACAAGCATTTAATCTGCTCATTTAAGGATTAGAAACATAAATGTCATTTGTCCACATACATATGTTTTAATCTAAGTGTAGTTAAATTAGTAAATTGCCCCTGTGGTCTAATGGTACGGCGTCAAACTTGACTTCTTGAGGTCCCAAGTTCGATTCCCGGGTCGGCATCAAAAAATAGAAAATGTGTATTTTCAATTGTATTATAAAATAACTTATATGATAACCAGATCAAAATTCCTTTAGAACAGTATTTTTAATGGGTTAACAGACATACCTTATTATTATATTACACTATTATTCGGACGCTTACCTGTGTAAGCGTCCGAATAATTTTCAAGAATATTTCTATAGATAAGTAAATTGTAACAATGAGATCTGAGAAACAGTAGGATTGAAAGAAAGTGTTGGTGTTAAAATGCGAAAGGGCTCCGCTGGTTCGGTCATGTGAAAAGAATGACAGATGAAAGATTGACAAAGTAGATAAACAATCCGAATGTGGATGGATGTAGGTACCCGGGGAGACGAAGGTTGACATTACACGATCAGATCACCTAGATATTATCCGAGGGTGGTGTCAAGAGTCTACGAAACCGGCATGTTTGTATGAAAAGGGTAATGAAAATTAAGAAAGCCAGAAAGATTTGTCAGGATCGTGAGGTCTGGCACTCGACCTACCCCGTATGGAACTTAGCGTGAAGATATGTATGTAAATTTTGCAACACATAAAATAAGTATGATTATATGTTAAAATATAACCAAAAAGGATTGTCCAAGTAGAGTATGTCTCTCTATGTTCTCCCTCAGAAAACTATGAAGAACTATCGGCCCGCCCCGGCTTCGCACGGATATAAAATATACATATAAAACTTCCTCTTTAAACACTTCATCTATTAAAGAACACTACATCAAAATCCGTTGCGTACTTTGAAAGATTTAAGCATACAATTTAGCACTAAACAAGGTCGCGTTCTCTGTCCCTGTATCCCTTTGTTTTATACTATGTCATGGTGTTATACAACAATTATTATTAATAGTTTCTAAATATTCAACGTTAGTTATTCAACAGAAAGCTGGAAAACGTGGGTAACTCCACGTCTGATATTTCAAACCTACTCTAAAATAATATCTCTTCAAGTCTTAGTTCGCGACGTTTTAGATGTTCCCAAGATTAGGGCAAGTCTACATTGTCGCAACTCACGTTTCAAGTGTTCATCGAATTTCTTCCCCGTAAAGATTTACAACCCAATTATTAACTCGCAAAATACCCGTACCATTTTCTATAACTTGATCAAACTTTTGACGTTACCAAAATACTCTGCTCTCTTGAGGCTTCACAATAATTTGAAGAAGTTATAACTTCCTGAATGTTTTGATTTAATTTACAACTTGTGGTGCTGCTTAAGTGATCGTTCTTAACTTTTGTGACAAGATTTTCTTCTATTGTCTTCGTGGTCTAAGGGTCGGTTTGTTGGCGCTGATTGTAAGGTTCTGGAATGGATTTTCAGGTTAGGCAAGTGAAAATGTGTTTTTCAAATTCCATTTAAAATGTTTTATATTGGTATTTGGCGATCGGTTGACTATTTAGGACTAAATGCCTTCGGCTTATCTTGGGTGTCCTGGTTGTATCTTTTCCCACTTAGAAAATAAGGGCGTGAATATTATTTTTTTAACACCTCCTAGATGTGTACTTGGTGTAATTATGGTTATATTTGTAAGATAAAATTCGGATTTATTTAAGGAAATTTCAAGTTGCCTGACCAAAAAATCGAACTCGAGACCTCTCCTTGGTAACGTCGACATTGAACTACTAGACCACAAGGGCGATATTGGAACAAACTGTCAAAAGTATACAAATAGGGAGAAATTAAAAAAGTCAATTTGTAGACATTATTACTGATGTTAAAACTAGAACTTTTGAACTGATATTTTTAGCCTGTTAAAATCATACTCTATAATCGACTTTTTCTCTAAAGTGACCTTGAACATTGCCTGCATTACGAGTTCTAGACTTTAGCACTTTCAAAGTAAGTTTTTTCTAATCATGCTCAAAAACTAAAGGAATTAATGTAAGTAAGTACTTTTGTGGACATTTTATAATTGAATTTGTTACTTTATGTAGCTCTACATTTATTTCGTCACAGAGAGCTCTTGGAGATTATGTTCTTATTTATAAAATAAATTAAATTTAACTGTAATTGAAATTTGTATAAAATCTGCGCTCGTAAATGTTTGTGAAAAGCATTTTGTAACAGAATTGTTTCTTTACATTGATTTATAATATATAAATCGTATCACAACCATTAAAATCGAACTTCTCAAAAATGGTTTAACTAATTTTCAAACAACTATAAAAATAGGAAGTTTTTATTTTGATTAGGTTTTTGTTTGCAATTGCTTGATCAATAACTAACGGATTTTGATGGTTTTGAAAAGGTAGTCCATAAATAACAGTTTTTGGTTTATATTTAACTAGCGGCACGCCCCGGCTTCGCACGGTTATGAAATATACATGTAAACCTTTGTCTTCAATCATTTTATCTATTAAAAAAACCACAAAAAAACCCGTTGTTGGAGTTTTAAAGATTTAAGCATATAAAGGGACATAGGGACAGAGGTAGCGATTTTGTTTTATACTATGTAGTGACTAGTAATTCCGGCAAACTTTGTATGTTTTTATGAGAAAAATTGAAATAATGTTTTCCTGGTTTCCTCACAGTCGAACGAGATAAAAAGTATCCCTTGTCCGTCTCCTGGTTCTAAGCTGCTTCCCCGTCAATTTTCAACAAATATGTACTGTAATTACGTTTTTGAGTTATAATTAATACTGCAGTATAACCGAAGAACATATTAATTATTACCATGGTAGCTTATGGTAGTTAAAGTTAAACCTAATAATATTTTTTAATTTTTTTTTTCCTTTGTGGTATAGCAGTTCAGGTGGACAGATGGACTTGACTGCATGAAGCCCCGGGTTCGGATCTTAGGTCAGACAACAATACGAAAATTTGGTTTTTCCAATTTTCTAATAAAGAAAAATGTTGCTCGGCATTGTATATGTGCCTGGTTGGCTTGCCACCAATCACATTGTGGGACTTGTGTGTTCGGCTAGTCGTGGGTACCCTGGTTGTGCCTCTGCCTACATCTTTGGTGATATGGTCGTGAAGAAGTTACTTTAAATTTTGTTCAAATATTAAAACATGTGTTATAAATCTAAGTAACAAATTTGTATAATTTTAAAGATATTTGCACACCATTGTGGTAGAATATGTTGATATTAACAAATATCTTTTATAACAGCTTCTGGCACATGTATTCAGCAAACAGACTTTATTTAAGTTTTTTTTTTTAATTTCTCGATTTTCTTTTATATATAAAGACTAGCTGCCTGCTTCGGTAATTTTTTTGATCATAGATTGAGATGTTAGCTACGCTATCTTTCAAGTCAAATCAAACTGCATGCGTTATGCAAATTTGATTGAATTTGGTTAAGTAATTTAATAGTCAACGAACACCGAACGAACGAACCTGACACGCAGTTTAGATATTTTAAGATAATGTATATTTTTGTGTGCGTGATGTTGTATTGAAATTAAAGTTTTCGCAGTTTTACTTCTCTTAAATTATTTATTTTTGTAAGTATATTCAGTTAAGTAAATCGAGTAATATACATATTAATACGTGATGCCAAAACTTTGCACCACTTTTTACGAAAATTGCGGGGACGCAAGAGCATACAAAATGGCACACTTATGGTTTATGTGCAAAACGCTAATATTTTTAAATAATAATGATACACATTTGATACACACAAACCATTACATTGATGATAACGATAAAAGATCACAGATGGCAAACTAAACAGTAGTTGGTCTTGAGAAATAAAGATGGCGTTCTTATCAACAAGATGAAAAAAATTGTTATGGTCTTTCGACCAACGGGCGACCACTTGTACACATAAATACAGTGGTAAAACATATAACCTCCTCTTTTTTTTAAATCGTATAAAAAAGTAAAAAAAAAAGTTAGTAATGTAAAAATTAGATAAACAATATCGTTTTCTATGTCGATATAATATAAATAGAATCTGGTAAAGGTCAAGTTCTTATCAAATTCTAAATGATACCGGCTCATCTTATTTGTCAATGCTAACTCATATAACTAACTGCTCTGTGGTAAAAGAAAATATTAACGACCTATCAAAAATCTGCAAGTATTACCAATCTAATAACTAATTTCATTTTAATAAATTTTGAAGAATGATAAAATTTAGCCCCAGACAGGATTTGAACCTGTAACCTTTTGTCTCAAGCCGACGAATGCTCTAACCATTTGAGCTACTAAGGATTTAAGTCCCGTGGTGAAATTTTAATTCCTTTCTTTACCGCTAAGCGGGTAGCGACTACAACTTCATTTATTTCTTCTTTAAAAAAATGAGACATTTATTGTGAAGGAGCCGAGTATGTTTATGCATTGTGAATGTGGTTTGTTAGTAATAATCATAGACTTTTCTAAATAAGACATAATATATGGGATCAGTTAAATAATCGCCTCCGTGGTCTAGCGGTTCACTTGTTGGACTTGACTGCATGAGGTCCCATGTTCGAATCCCGGGCGGGAAAAAAAGAAAATTGGATTTTTCTAATTTTCTTATTAAAAAAAACGTTGCTCGTGATCGGATATGTGCCGGGTTGGCGATAGGCTTTTCACCTATCACTTTGTGGGAAATGTCTTCGGCTAGTCGTGGGTGCATTGGTTGTGCCTCTACCTACCACTTCGGGGTCATGCGCGTGAAGATACTTTTTTTAGTTAAACGGAACAGGTATACCTGCAGATTTTCGACAGTTTGTTAATAGCTGAGGTTACCTTTAAAGTGTTTTTCGGACACACGCATTTCAACTGATTCCCCTAAACCCTCTTTGAACGGAGGAGGGGTATATAGCTTTTGAAGACCTGTCAATTAGTTCTCATGGGATAGCAGAATGAGATTCAAATATTATAGACGGTTATAAACACTGGTTATAGACATTGGTTTACATCCTTCTGGACTGTATATTTAACTCAAGTTCAGTAATAATCGAAAGATGGAAAGAAAGTTGTCTCTAAGGTTACTTCATTGGAAGGCGTGTTTACTTACATACGTTTCGATCGTTATCTAAACGTATATAAACAATCCGTAGTAGGAGTTCGAGACGGTTGTAAACATTAGTTTACATCCATCAGGGTCGCGGATTTCAAATTTTAATTGAATGCCTCGTTGGTCGAATTGCTAGCGTACACGCCTGACTACCTCGATCAACCTCGAGGTTCTCGCGTAACTGCGAGAACTCCGGTTCGATTCCCAACGGTGGCTGGCATTTGTGTTATGAACATTAAGATGTCTGCATTTCCGGGTTTGGATGTTTATTAAATTTATTCTTGCGTCTATTCAAGTATTTCTATGTATTAGGATCGTTGACTAGCAGCCATAACACAAGCACATAATTTGCTATCTTTGGGGTTAGATTCAATTTGTGTAACTTATCCAGGAATATTTGTATTTATTCGTAAATGTAAAGAAATCGGAAAGAGAAAGTTTTTTCCAAAGTATCTTCCAATTTTAGTTGTATTGACAGACGTGTTTACAACCGTCTCAAACGTCCTTAAGGCCGGGTATAACAGATAATATAAAAAAAACAAGAATAGATTATTTTATTGACCTCGTAACTTTGAAACTTCACCTTTAAATCGACGCACTGCTGTCTACGGGAAAAACATTTTAGATAACATTTACAATATTTAATATAAACAAACATTTATATATCTTTTCACAAAACTGTACTCGCAATAAAATTTTGGAATTAATTATGCACATTGAAGTTATTAAAAAATAGAAGATATTGAGAAAGAGGTAGGCAGAGGCACAAGTGCACCCACGACTTGCCGAAGACACTAAGTCCCATAATGTGATAGGTAGCTAGCCTGTCGCTAATCGGTCACGTCATATCTAATTCCGGGCTACTTTATTATTATTAAAAAATTGAAAATACACATTCTCAATTTTTTTATTGCCTGATTTGGGAATCTAACCCAGGATCTCAAGAAGTTAAGTCCGACCCCGGAATCCCAGACCACATAACAGAGACGATGTTTTTAAAAAAAAATAGGTGTAGACGACTAAAAAGAGACAATTAGATTACGTTTTTAGTATTTTTTAATTTTTTGCCGTTTTTTTAAAGTTTTGTTTTTGTAAATTTAATTCAGGTCGATAAAAACTTTATTTTTTACAATCAAAGAATAGTAATACACAGTATTTAAAATTACTTTAGTAACATTTTACTTTACCCCGTTTTTTTAATTTACTCCGTGTTGGTCCGAGCTCCTTTGCAGAATACAGCATGCGCCTTCCTGCCAGGCAGCTCGTAAAAGGTAAGCATAGGCTTACCGTCACCAACACCGTGATATCTGACTAGGCGCAGCGACTCACCCAGATTGGTACCACCGCCTTACCTATTCCTGTTGCCATAACATCATGACGTGTTCCCGTTTGGAGGTTAAGGTAGCCGGTAAACTTATTTTTGCTCGAGGCCTAACATAGGTTAGGTAGGTAGGCCTTAGGTTGGCAACGCACCGTAACCGCCTTTGGTGTCGGCGTGAATATCTTACGATCAGGAAATCTGTCTGCTTCTTTGCCTCCCAATACTATAAAAAATATTCACAGCTGATCGAACTAGCTTTTGACAGATTGAGTGTATTTACTCAAGTGCAATTTTACAGGTCAATTAATTTTACTGATTTACCGAGATATTAAAGGTAACAAACTAATGTATTTTGTACATCGCAACACTACGAAATATTGACACCAAAATGATAACGTTACAACTAATCTTAAAGTTAAAACAATAACATGTATTTGCTAGTATAAATATCAGCATGCCATTATATACGAATCAGAACTACACGGTGTTTTGACCAAGAATTTTAACAAAAGATTTTGTTACTTATCTTTAACCAAAAGATTAATATTAATTTAATTGTTCATAAAAACTGCAGTTTTAAGTTCAAATAGAAAATAGCGAGTGTTCCAAACACTGATGTATCAGGAATGACAGTAAGTAGCTACCCATCTCAATTTTTACCGACTCCAGAAATCTATAACATTTTAATTCGACTGTCTGTTTATTTAAATCTGTTATTGTATCTTTAAAGCGTCTTTTTTATAAATATTATAATGTAAATTTATTATGCTATCTATCGAAGTATTTTTATGTATTAGAATCGTTGACTAACACCCATAACACAAGCATATAATTTGCTTACTTTGGGGTTAGATTCAATTTGTGTGACTTGTCCAGTTATATTTGTTTATTTTATTTATTTATTTTTATACTTTTTGTATCTTTAACGTGACTACTCGGTCAATTATGAACCGACTTTAATAATTATTGTTATAAATATGTAATATAACTTGCCTCCCGGCCAGGCATCTCGTAAAGGATGAGCAAAGTTGGAATAGGTCATTAGTAAAATAAACTTTAACCACAGCGTTAGTCGAGTGTACCTAACTACATCTAACTACACCGACTTACCTCGAGGCTCCGGTTCGATTCCCGGCGGGAGCTCCATTGTAACAAAAATTTAGATGTGTGCATTTCCGGGTATTTGTTAAATTTATTATTGTATGTATTTATTTCTATGTATTAAAAAAGTTGACTAATACCCTTATCATAAGCATCTTATTTGCTTACCTTCTTTAGGTTTTGGCATTGACGTTAGTATTTTGCCATTAGTCAAGTAGAAATTTTAATCAAATTTACCAAAATTGGGATTCATTTATAATTAATTATAAGTCATACGTCGTCAATAAGTGAAGTCAAAAGTAAAGGGTAAAGTGGTGGTCTTATTACTCTTTTGTAGTGAGATTTGGCGGCAATGATGAAATACACTATACGCTAATTTCTTCTTTCATTCAAATTCATATTTTCATTCAGTTCAAATTAACTAATTTTACTCAACGTAAATACGAAATTCGATGCGGTTTTTTAATAGATAAAGTGATTGAAGAGGAAGTTTTATATGTATATTTTGTATCCGTGCAAAGCCGGGGCGGGCCGCTAGAAGATCATAAAATAATACAAAAAATCACTACATAGTATAAAACAAAGTCACTTCCTGTGTCCCTATGTCAATTTGTATTCTTAAATTTTATAGGTAAAGATTATTTTTTTAATATATAAAGTAATTAAAGAGCAAGGTTTATATGTAGGTATATTTTATACCCGTGCAAAGCAGAGGAAGGCCGATAGTTTTCAATTTAACAGAAAAATATCTATTAACAAAACGATCCGACGTTATTGAATTCATTTAAACAAAAATGTGATATATGAAGAACCGCTCAACCGATTGTAGGCAAGCTACTACTCTAATCTACTAAATTGTCCGAACAAAGCCTA
>NJDD01006944.1:72544-91664 GCA_002245505.1 Calephelis nemesis
CATTAATGTCAAGCGATACAAAGTTTGCTGGGTCAGCTAGTATATTATATATAGAATTACCATGTCACAAAGTTAGTTACCGTATTCATCCGAAACGGCTTTACCGATTCTTATGAAATTTTGTGAACATATTGAGTAGGTCTAAGAATCGGCTAACGTCTATTTTTTATAACTCTAAGTGATGACGGTGAATCGTAGCAATAAACGACGGGTTGCACTGCGGGAGTGCTTGCAGAAGTAAAAACTTGAATATTAACGTTTTGCATTTTTGATATTTTAGAATGGTTAGGGAACAATTTTACACGAATTGCTTTATCTATCAGTATGAAAGTAACATCATTTGTGTGGTAGAATACAATATTCGTTTAATGCGCTATCGTATACAAACATGACAATACGAACATTTGCGCAAGCATCCTGCGCCCTCTTATGAATCAGGTCATGTGTCCTGACGCGAGTTTAAAAGTTTTTACCCATTTCAAAAAAAGTGCGCAACGCTAGCATACTCGCTAGCCAACTAAACTGTTGCAATACCGTTATGCCTAATCTATCGAAATTACTGCTATTATTTAAAGTCTATGTTATGAGTATTTTCTATTTTTTTAAGTATCTTGAAGTTCATTATACCATGACATATTTTTATTTTGGGGTAATTATTATTAATATTATCAAAGGTTGACCAAATATCTATGACTGTTGCTTGCGACTTAATAAACTCGGTGAAGTTTCATAATAATCATGGAATCGAATAGTTTTAACACTCTGAAAGGCATCCCAAATGTTGACCAGAGCTATAAACTACTAAGACTAGTTTCTGATCGGTTTGCCACTTGTCTTATATCGTATGAAACCTTATCAATTTTTTGCCATTTGCCTTTCACAATGTTAAGCCATCCCAAATGTTGACCGGAGCTATAAACTACTAAGACTAGTTTCTAATCGGTTTGCCACTTGTCTTATATCGTATCGTATGGAAAATATATGTCTGCGCCTGTTTCGTTTAGACGACGCAGGGCACTTGCGCGAATGTTCGCGTTACTATATTTGTGTACGATAGCGCAATAAATGAATATTGTATTCTACCACGTAAATGATAATATTTTCATACTGATAATTAAAGCAATTCATAATAATGCTTATAAAGTGCATTGAATCAATAAATAAAACATTACCCACACTACCATGCATTTGAGACACACAAACAAATACATTGATGATAACGATAGAAGATGGCGCACTAAAAAATTTGGGAACAAAATAGTTGGTTTTGAGAAATGAAGATGGCGTTCTTATAAACAAGATATTAAAATTTATTAAGGTCGAATTTTGACCGACGGGCGACCACTAGTGTAAGTAAAAGTTTCACGACCTAATATTGTACGATGTTACTAAAAACTTGCGGTTTTCGCAGTTCTTCTTTGTGTGTGCTATAAAACATGACTTCGTTAATGATTCCTAGATTCTTAGTTCACACGATATACCCAATATGTTTTAAATCCGTTGCGAGTTTAGAAAATTTGCGGCATTAACGGCTGTATTTTTTTATTGCGTTGGCTTAGAAGTGTGATTTTTTACAGTTCAAGCAACAACAGGCCTGAGTATGTAATATTATCGTAACGAAATTCGACCGTAATAAATTTTAATATCTTGTTGATAAGAACGCCACCTTCATTTGTCAAGACCAACTACTTTGTTTTCAAACTTTTTAATGCGTTATTTGTGATTTTTATCGTTATTATCAATATATTTGTTTGTGTGTGCCAAATGCATGGTAGTGTGGGTAATTTTTTATATATTGCTTTAATGTACTTAATAAGCTTATATTATTAAGTAAGTTCTGCACTATTCCTACATATAAAACATAATATCCAGATTCCTGAGAAACAAGGTGTCATCAGATGGACGGAAAGATGTCAGAGTGATCCTATGTTCCGTTAAGGTTCCGTTTCTTCTTTCCGATGTACGACACAATCTACATCTTTTTTTAAAGTTGGTTAAAAACAAGAACCCGATCAAAATAATAAATTAATTAATTATTGAGCTTCATTAGCGCTATACGTTTTAACGCGAAAAATTTAACAATTTCAAATAATGACATAATTATCAGAAATTGTATTTCATATTTTAAAAGTTTATTATTTAAATTAAACTCGACTTTATCATAATAATAATTTTTATGACTGCCACGTTGGTTCAGTGGCTAGCGTATAAACTATACTGACCAATCGCGAGGATTGGGTTCGACTCCCGACGGGGGCAGGCATTTGTATGATGAACATATTTTAGATGTCTGCATTTCCTGGTGTGGGTGTTTATTAAATTTATTCTGGTTTCCATTTGAGTATTTCTATGTATTAGAATCGTTGACTAACACCCGTAACACAAGCATATAATTTGCTTGCTTTAGGGCAAGATTCAATTTGTGTAACTTACCCAGATATAGATATATTTACATGATTATAATGATGAGTTAATAAATCAATCTTCTTTTTCATAGGTGTAACCAGTCTCCGAGATGTTAAACTCCTGGTGGAGCCTTCAATCGTCATTCGAGGAGGGACAGCAGCTCTCATCTGCTCCAGGGACATGCAGGGTGCTCCATTATACTCCGTCAAGTGGTACCGGGGCAACCATGAGTTCTACAGGTTCACACCCATGGAACAACCTGACACGAGGGTGTTTGGTCTTCCTGGTATATATGTTGATGTAAGTACACGTACTTAAGACTAAAAAACTAGTATCTTTATGCCCGTATCCCTGAATCAGTAGGCAGAGGCTACCTACGCCTAGCTGAAGACATTAAGTCCTACAATGGCATAAAGTGCAAGCCCATTGCTAACCGAGCAAATATCCAATTCCAGTCAAAAAGATGGCTTTATTCGAAAATTTAAAAAAACATGTTTTCTTTTTGTTTCCGGGGACGGGGATCAAAACCGAAACCTCATGAAATAAGTCCTACACCGGACCAGTAGACTACAGAGGCAATCACTTAAAGAGGGAAATAGATTGAAATAAGTTTTTCCTGTTTCTAAAGCCTTTTTTTAATCTCGTAGTCAATGAAAGGGCATTGCAAGAATCATCAATATATTAATACGTGATGCCAAAACTTAGGAACCCTTTTTACGAAAATTGCGCAGAAGGAGGAGCATAAAATTTGGCTTACTAATGTTTTATATGTAGGAATAGTACAGAACTTACTTAATAATATAAGCTTATTAAGTACATTAAAGCAATATATAAAAAATTACCCACACTACCATGCATTTGGCACACACAAACAAATATGTTGATAATAACGATAAAAATCACAAATAGCGCACTAAAAAGTTTGAAAACAAAGTAGTTGGTCTTGACAAATGAAGGTGGCGTTCTTATCAACAAGATATTAAAATTTATTACGGTCGAATTTCGACCAATGAGAGACCTCTAGTATTAGTAATTATACAAAGTTACACCTATGTAGAGAAGATTATCCGTCCCCCTGTCTAGTAAGTTGTTAAAAGCAAACATAGATGAAATAAATCATTACCAACAAGACCACTGATGGTGGAGCGCTCTGCACAATTTTTTTAAGACAAAAATCCACCGGCTTAAGGATGCCTACCAAAATAAGTGCAGATTCTGACGCTTTTGTGTTTTGGGTGCTGATTATGTATCTCAGTTGCCAACTCAAAATGGAAAACTGTGCATCAAATAGCTGTCAAATGCCGTGTTTTATATTTGCTATTTCCATTAAACAACTGAAGTACAGTAGAGATATCAAACACAAATGACATCATTTGTGTTTGTATTTCTACACGTCTAAAACACGTCATTTTACAGCTACTTGATGTACACTTTTCCGTTTTGAGAGGGCAACTGAGTTACATAATCAACCCCCTGTTCCGGAACGACATTAAGGACACGAACAAACATGGTTGTCTCTTACCATCAGGAGAGTTGTACACTTGTTCGCAATCATATTATCTCATAAAATGAAAGTAATAAAAAGATAATAGGAAACTCGCTAATCGCGATGCCTAATCACCAGTCAACTTATTCGCTTCACTAGGTACTTAATCGATTTCCAATTCGAACTAAAACCATTTCACAGAATACATTTCAAATAAATTTTAGAAAATGTTCGAATCGTATATCGCCTGATAGGGTATTTAAGAATTCACAGAATATCCAGAAATTCGTTCGCAATTCACAATACAATCATTGTTATCGAAATATTTACAATTACATAATTTAATTAACAATTCCATGAAGTAAATCATGAAAGATTAAAATAGTGTAGATTAATAAATAACTCATAACAACCGCTCCATTTAGTATCGTACAGAGCAAATGCCATTCGTTATGAAGCATTGATCGTTTTGATGCAAGGATTTTATGAATTTTATGAAAAGGATGATTTTTATAAAATAACTAGTTGCCCGGCCCGGCTTTGCACGATTATGAAATATACATATAAACCTTCCTGATCACTGTATCTATTAAAGAAAATCGCATTAAAATCCATTGCGCAGTTTTTAAGATTTAAGCATACAAAGGGACATGGAGACAGAGGAAGCGACTTTGTTTTATTATATGTAGTGATACCCCGGCCGCCTCGATGTCGAGGGACTAACTTAGATGTCAATGAGGGACTAGCGTACTGACGTGTACGCTAGTCCCTCCACTCCCTCCCTCCCTTGGTCCCTCAACTCCACCAAGGCTCAGTTTCGATTCCCAATATGGAGAGATATTTGTGTGGCGAACATTTAGTTATCTGCATTTCAGGATCTAAGTTTACTAAATTTAAATTCTAGTATCTATTTAAGTATTTCTATGTATTGTTATCGTTGAATAACACCCATAACGCAGGAATATAATTTTCTAACTTTGGGGATAGATTCAATTTGTGTGATTTGTCCAGGGATATTTATTTATTGACATTTAATTAGACATACATATATAAAAAAAGTACTTGTTGTTATTTACAATATTTATAACTCAAGAACGACAGAACCGATTAGGCTGAAAATTGGTGTGAGGTAGCTTATAACTGAGAGAAGGAGATAGAATACTTTTTATCCTGTCCGATTGTAAGGGAATTGGGAAAAAACAACATTTAAACTTTTCCCATACAAACTAAGCGGGCTGAACAAAGTTCGCGGGAACAGCTAGTTTTAGAATAAAACGCAAGAGTGGCTACGCAAAAAGCAAATATGTATTTCTAGGGTTCATATTTTTAAACAAAGAAACACTTGTACCGTTTTACGTATCACTTATAATTTATTACTTTGTAAATAGCCTACCGGTTTCACTTATACAGCATCATGAGGGCTAAAACTTTAACTCTAAAAAACAGTAAAAGTGTTTTTTTTTAAATATGAATATTTGGAATTTGCCAAGTGCCAACGATGGAAAATATCAATTATATTTCTAGGGTTTTTATATGATAAGATAGGTAAGAAGCACAAGACTCTTTTAGTAGTCAAAGACAACCCTGAACAAAATGTCCCATACGTGTTATAAACGCGTCGCTGTCTTATGATTGGGATGTTATGATTAATGTGCAATTCCAGTAGATACCCAAACCTTTCAGATCAGAAATTGAGACTACTATTACGACGGCAATAATAGCGAAGACGTTGGATCTCTCGCCATATAAGTTGCTAAACAGTACCATACTGCTAGTCAACCTATGCTTACTTCGTACAAGCTGATAGATTGATAGACTATTCTAGACAGGGTAACTAAAATATCACAATGAGAAGTTTTTTAACGTTCACCTATTTAGTTAAAACTGAAACTAATTTTAGTTCAACTTTTCAGTTCGAAATTATAATCACCGAAAACCCAATTGAATTATTTGATTTTTTTTAATTTAAGCAATGACATTTTAGCGCTTTAAAAGAAAAAAATACCAACTTCAAAGTCAATGAGTAAGATTTTCTTTTGACTACATAATTATATTCAGCTTCCAAGCAGTGAGTTTACCACAGAAATGCACTCCTTCAAACAAAAAAAGGTTTAAATCGTTTTAAAATGACAGGGAAATATGTTATTTATATTAAATAAATAATAAATAATAATAAATATCCCTGCACAAATCACACAAATTGAATCTAACCCCAAAGTAAGCAAGTTACATGCTTGTGTTATGGGTGTTAGTCAACGATACTATTACATAGAAATACTTAAATAGATACCAGAATCAATTTAATAAACACCCAGACCCGGAAATGCAGACATCTAAATGTTCATCACACAAATGCCTGCCCCCGTCGGGAATCGAACCCGAGCCTCGCGATTGGTCGATGTAGTTAGGCGAGTACGCTAGCTACTCGACCAACGAGGCGGTCAATAATCATAAATTTATTTTACACAAATTTAATCATAATTTTGACCGCCTCGTTGGTCGAGTGGCTAGCGTACTCGCCTAACTGCATCGACGAACCGCGAGGCTTGGGTTCGATTCCCAACGGGGGCAGGCATGAGTGTGATGTGCCGAGGCCGAGGGTTTTTTTTAGAAAAAATATGAACCTCCTTAAAAAAATGAATGGTCGAAATGTTAAAAGACTATTGAAATTTTTACAATTAAGATACTGAATCGATACTTCAAACACATATATATTGATTATTTCATATGTTAAGACTCCATAAATAGATTTTATTTTAATTAAGGATTGTAAAATACTAAAAAAAATGAATTATGTTACCTTTATACAACGTTTTATAATCGTAAAATTTATTGCTATTTTTAGGTGTTTTAATAAACCGGCCCGCCTCAACATCCTATTAATATTATAAATGCGAAAGTTTGTATGTATGGATGTATGGATGTATGGATGTTTGTTACTCTTTCACGCAAAAACTACAAAGCCGATTACGATGAAATTTGGTATGTAGGTAGCTGAAGACCCAGAATAACATATAGGCTACTTTTTATCCCGGAGCTCCCTCGGGATTGGGACTTACGCGGGTGAAGCTAGTTAATTATAATTTACTGCCCCGCCACTACATTTTTTTAAGTAACCGGCCCGCGGTCAAAAGAATTTGCCCACCCCTGGTATAGAGGGTAAGGTAGCCGGTTTATTTGCACTATTTTCTTAACAGCCCTGCAACCGAACAGTATAATTATTAAAGACAAAATTAGTAATAAATAAAGTAATACCCTTTTACTATTTCTAAACAAAAGGGAAAGAGATGAATAAAAGTACGAAATTCATATATGATGGCACTGGAATGACAAAGAGAACTGGAATGAGAGATGACCTTAGATTCGTATGTAATTTACAATGAGGGAAAGCCAAAAAGATTCACAATCTGTGCAAATCTTTGCAAACTGCAGAAAAAAACTAGTAAAAAAAGACAGAACAATCGTCTACTACGTCTATGTTGTCTATAGATCGTCTCTTACCATCAGGGTAGACGCGTGTCCTCACTACATAGCAAAAAACAAAGTCGCTTCCTCTGTCCCTATTTCCCTATGTATGTTTAAATCTTTAAAACTACACAACTGATTTTAATGCAGTTTTTTTAATAGATAGACTAATTGAAGAAGAATTTTTGTATGTATATTTGATAACCGTTCAAACCCGGGGCGGACCGCTAGTTTGCTATTAAAAAGGAAAAATCTATTTTGATTTAAATTATTTCCTTTAAATAAAACAAAAGGGACTGTTATTTCTAAGAATTATACCAAAGCGTTGTAATTGAAGGACAGTTCAATTAGTTTGCTCATTCAAACGTACCTTAGTTTGTTTCTTTTTCATTTAAATGTACCCTGTCAGTGATTTTTGTTCATTACTGTGCAATTTCTTAATGTTTATTCTTATCTACTTTCGCTGTTAGGTACTGTTTTAGTTAGCTAGTAGTAGTTTTTTTCGTAGCAAGGACTCAGAAGTAGCTATCTTTCTTTTTCTTTCTAACCCCCGATGGACATTGTGCATTTGTAAGTATAACGTGTGTATTTCTGTGTGTGTTGTGTTCGTGCGTGCGTATGTGGGTTTCCGTGGCATTCAAGTTCTTCAGCAGATGATGGAATTGATACGGTTTTTTTGTAGTTCTAGGCGTTCAAAATCATCAGCTCACTTGTAAGCATTGGAACGAATATTAGACAAATTATGGGTATATATGTCACTATTGAACATAATATGTGAAACTTTACTTTTAAAACACTAACGAATATACTATCGATTGAAAGTTGAACTAGCAACTGAGCTGGTCTAACAATGGAGCTGGAAGGTAGGAGACGTAGTCTTGGAATACCGACTGGTAAAACCATCTAGTTTAGACTCATTCGATTCGCCTTAACAAAATCTGTTCATAATTACTGAAGAGTAACTACTTAAGTAAGTAAGTAAGAGTACTTGATAACAAGGACCTCATAAAATATAAACTAGGAGGTGGCTGTTGGATCATAGTTTAAAAGATATGGTATTAGTATCTTTGTAGTTCTTATAAAGCGCCTTAAAAAAAGAGTGCTGTATGTTTGACCAATTTGTGTGTGTTTGTCTGTAGCATCGTAGCTTCTAAAAAATTGTTTTTGTTTCAACTCGAACGCAAAATATGAGGCTTGATGGAAAATGAAGGGAGTAGTAAATTTGACGTGTCTATCTGTGTATGTGTGCATGCGTGTCTGTCTGTCTGCAGCATCATAGCTTTTGAACAGATGGACAAATTTTGATGTGATGATGTTTAAAAGCTTTTGTGATCGAAATGATTATTGACTACATTTACATATAGGTTTTGTTGACCATTGACTAAAGTTCTCCACGGCTTAAGTTATCATTATAATTTTTATTACACTGTAATGCAGATTATCAAAATACACCTTGGAGTACTTCAGTCGATATTTATAAACAACTATTACTACAATAACAACGACTGGGTTTTAATCTTTGAATGCCGGTTACGAGTAATAATTAATATATACAATAGATAGTAATTACCCAAAGTAATATTGCTCGCCCACCATATTGTCAATCACTTCATGTTTTCCTAGAAATCAACGATATATTATGATCCAATTTGACGCAAAAATACAGAAAATTCATTTGTGGAAATAATACCACGAACATTTCACTGATTCTGATATTAAACTGTAGAACACTTTGCCTGTTGAAATAAAACAGGCAATGAGTAACCAGGGATTAAAAAGATGGTAAAGGAGTTTCACCTAAATACTTTAGTACCAAATTTGTCACAAGGCAAACCCGCAAAACTGTTAATAATTTAATGTTTTTTTTATTTAAACTATTACTAGTGGTCGCCCTTTGGTCGAAATTCGACCATAATACATTTTATTATCTTGTTGATAAGAACGCCATCTTCATTTCTCAAGACCAACTACTTTGTTTCCAAACTTTTAGTGCAGCATCTGTGATCTTTTATCGTTATGTGCCGTTACATTTATAGCATCAATAGTAAATAAGATGTATCAATAAATATTGTACCTTCTCCTTATTGATTTATCTTCTAAACGTTGATTGTTTGGAAGAGATCGCTTGTTAGCGTTAAAGACGCCTTTTGTATATAATGTTTTTTTTTTCAATGTAATATGTAACACTTTTATGATTTAGTTGTTCAATGAAGAGTTAGGTATTATTATTACTAGCGGTCCGCCCTGACTTCGCACGATTATTAAATATACGTATAAACCTTCATATACTTCAATCACTCTATCTATTAAAATAACCGCATCAAAATTCGTTGCGTAGTTTTAAAGATTTAAGCATACAAAGGAACATAGGGATAGAGGAAGCGACTTTGTTTCATACTATGTAGTGATACTGCAATCAGTATCTTTTTTTGTCAGCAGTTTTAGTACTAGGGATCTGGGCATAATTCATAAGCTGCTCCCTTAATATATCTTAAAGTTCAAACCTTAAAATAGTCAAGATATAATATAATGGTACCTACTCATCTTCACGCCAAGGCCCTTACATGATGGTAGATAGCCTACCAAAACGAAGCAAATTTTCAAACACATCACGGCCGTTTTTGAATGTTTAATGTTACAATGTTAATGTTAAAACAATGCTAAATTTAACGCAAGTAAGCAACTCAAACTCCGCGCCAAAATGATAGCAGTTGTGCCAATCTAATAACACAAAGAAAGAAACAAAAAATTTAATTTGGAACTAAAAACCAATAATCCATTCCGATTATCTTTTGACTGAATGAATATCCCAATATTTAAGAATGACCGAATCAACAAACAGAATATTCAATTTTATTATAATAATAAAAAATGACAAATATTTTTAGAGACTAAATTAAAAAGAAACAGACGAGGTGTTCACGTTCGGATAAAAAACTAATTGGACTGTCCTTCAATTATACCGCTTACGTAACATTTTTCCGTCATTATACGGGAAAATGTTACGTAAGTCGTACGTAAAAATTCTTACAGAGAAAAAATCTTGGTATTAAATAATACAATTATTAAGCTGAGGACGTAACATTATTGTCATAAGACTTTTTAATTTTAGCACTTTTAGGGGTTTGGTTAAATGTTTGTTTTTTAAAATTTAGTTTATTTTTTTATATTTGATGCAATAAACAAATATGGCCATGACTGACATAAAAAAAATATCTTAAATAAAATTAAAATCTTGAATCTCATCATCAACTCATGAATCTCTGCGTGTTTTTTTTTAAGTAAAACCTTCTTTAGCGGCGTTGCTCACTTTTTCTGTAATGGATAAAAACATGACCTGATTCGTAAGACAAAAATTCGTAAGACGGAGCAGGGCGCTTGGGCGAATGTTCGTGTTATCATGTTTGTGTACGATAGCGCAATAAATGAATATTATTTTTTATCACGTATATTAAAGTACTTTCATGCTGATAAATATCAAAAATGCACAACGTTAATATTCGAGTTTTCACTTCTGCCGGTACTCCCGGAGTCCAACCTTTTTTATTTTTAACCAAACGGACACGTTCAATATACTTTCAGACTTATTACGAGTATGATGTCTTCGTTTTCAGAGACTGGAAAGCAAACAAACAGACGAATTTCATGATGAAAATAACAGTACAAATTATGTCACTCATAGAAAGAAAAGGTGGTAATGATACGATGCCAATTTCCAGAGAGATGACTTGTAAACTTGCACATTAGGCCTAATAGTATTACAACCATCGATAATTGAAAAGAGTGCACTCATTCCAAGGTCGACAAAGCATCTGTGATACTCCTGGTGTTGCAGATGTCCGTGGACGGCGGTGATTACATTCCATCAGGTGACCCACTTGCTCGTTAACCTCCTCTTCAATAAAAAATGAGATGGTATGTGTTGGCCACGATTATCTCTCACCATCAGGAGAGTCGTAACTAGCGTAGAGCTTGTTCGCTACCTTGATAACAAAAATAAAAAAACTTCTATTTATCAAACACCGTCCTCCCACTCACATTTGGTCAAATAAATTGGAAGACTTCATTCAATTTAATAAAAATGCCGAAATTTGATCTAAAGATTTTTCCAGCTAGAAGAACATGAAAAAGTTTTTCACAAAAAATGTGACAAGTTGTAAGTTCTTTTCGAAACCTTTTACCAATTCATAACGTATCAAATAAGCCCTGAGATAGTGTTTGGAATTTAAGGAGCTCCTATAATTACCTTCCAGTTAAACAACTCATGTCATTACCGTTTCGTATTGTCATCTAAATCGGATACTAATAAACTTGTTTAAATTCAACTTAAAAGATTCCCCCGGACAAACAAACATACAGGTTAAGTAAACGCTTGTAAAATAAAAAAAAATGCCGGTTCATTCAAAATAGTTACAAATGAAACTTTGTTTATAGATTATAATTAATCCCCCGTGTTGGTCTTTGCTTCTTTGCAGAATAGGCCACCTGCCTTTCTGCCAGGCAGCTCGTAAAAGGCGAGCAAAAGCTTTACCGTCACTAACACTATCTCATCTCTCCCGGATTGGTACCACCGCCTTATTTATTCCTGTTAGTGCTTACCGTTGACGAGTTCCGGTTCGGAGGATAAGGTAGCCGGTATACTTACTTTTGCTCGAGGCGTAACATACCGGCTTCATTCTTCATACCATTACCACCTTTGATGTCTCCATTACCACCTTTGGTGTCTCTAGGCGGTGTGAATTTCTTACCATCAGGAAATCCGTATGCTTTTTTGCCTTGTAATATTATAAAAAATACTAGGTATTATAATTACTGAAGGAATAAGTATCTATAAAAAAAATGTCAAATGTTGGAACGTAGAAAGATATTTGACGAATGGTGGTAGAGTGCTGTGTAACACTTAACTGGGTAGGGATCCATCGCCTTACCTATTCCTGCTAGAATAAAGGCATTGTCGTGTTCCAGTCTGGAGGTTATGGCTACCCTAGATAGACTTGCACAATAGGCCTAACATCCCGGCCACAGGACAGTGATACACCTATAACATCTATAATGTTCTTTCTTACCATCAGGAGAGCCGCGAGCTTGTTCACTGTCTATCACACAAAAAAATAATAACAAAATGGATTTTTTTACTGAATTCTTACACTAGCAAGCAACGAGGTCGTCAAAACTTTGTATAAGCAAAAACTTATTAATGAAAACGTTCACGTCGGATATCCCGAGATTTCAAAGGAGCATTTGGCATACCTAATGATTTTGTTAAGGCTTCAATTTGAATATTTAATGCGATTGTTATTGACTAGTGATAGAATTCAAATATAATATAGATATTTAGTTTAGATATCTTTGAATATTAAAAAATAGGATTGCGTGGTTTTAGGAAAACACGGTAAAAGTGAAACTTAACTATAACTATAACCTAAAGACGCTGCCATATTGGCCTCGGCTGCTCTGACGTCACCGTCACGCGACATGCGACACAAAGACCAAAAAAAATTGATATGTTAATGTAAAGATTCACTTTAAAATACCTTTACGCACGAATCTTCAAAGAAGTAGACAAAGGTACAACAGAGAAACTCACGACTAGACTATTTTTTAAGCAATCCAGCTCCTTATTGAGTTATCACAATTACTGAGAGTGGACCCAATTCAAAATTTAAACTGTACTTTATCAAAGCATGTCAAGTTTATAGAAAAATTACCTACTAGCCATATTACGCCCATAGCTTCTTTCATTTAAATTTTAGAGTTGATCTACAAATGAAACTAAGCCTATTGCCAAACGAAAACAAAACTAAAGTTTTTCAGGCATCCAACTCTATCAAGGAGCTGGATGCCTAAAATCACAGATACAATGAGAAGGCTGAAAAGGAAAGAACCGTATAAACTAGTGTAGTGTTATGTGTAGATAGAGGTAAAATCAATTTACAATGTTTTAAGTTCAAGATACTAATGGAACTTATTTTCAGTGAAACTAATTATAAGTGTATTGTCTAGCGATCCAGATGTTGAACTTGACTTCTTGAGATCCCCGATTCGATACTCGGGTCGGGTAACTTAAAAACTAGAAGATTTATATTTTTAATATTCTAATAAAGATATCGTTGCCCGGGATTAGATATGTGCCCGGTTGGCGATAGGCTTGCCACCTATCACATTGTGGGACTTAGTGTCTTTTGCTAGTAGTGGATTCCTTGTTTGTGCCTCTACCTACTTCTTCGGGGATATGGGCGTGAATATACTATGTAAAAGTTAATGGATTTATACTTAGACACCCTTAACAATAAAACTTACGCACCCGTTGATCTGGCGTGTAACTTCACTTTTTGATAGCAAAAGTAAAGTTACACACCAGATCAATGGGCGCGTAAGTTTTAATAGTAAGGGGGAGAGGCTGCTCCTAAGAAGATTAAGTGAAACAAGATCAATTACTCATTAGTCTATAGATTAAATTTTAATATAGAAGAAGATGCTCAGTAGAGTTTCTTATGGAAAAAACTAAAGTTTTTTTAATAGATTCTACCAACAAATTTCAGATGAACCGCTCCAATGGAACGCAAGTACTCCTCCGTCGCCTGGAGCTAGGTCTGGCTGGGAACTTCAGTTGTGAGGTCACCGCAGACTCACCCTCCTTCGCCACACAAATTGCTACTCGATTTATCGATGTTATAGGTAAGATTCGAATCGATTTTATTCATTGAACTCTTTCGTCCTTTTTTATTTTTATTTTTAAAGTTATACTTCTTTTGACGCGATTGGGACAAATAATGAGAGCGAATTTTTACGATGCTCGCGCACACCGTCAGATGTGACAGTCAAAAGCAACACCCTGAAGTTAGTTGCGAACCGTTTTTATTTTTAATTACATTTTATGATTGTTAATTATTGTTGCATGTTATTTATGTATATTTCTGTATGTACGCGTTGTGTTATTATTTGGTATTTTTGGATTGCTACGCCAAAGAAGTATAATTTCTTACGTGCGTGCATGAGTACACACACTCTTTTTTTATTTTTAATGATATTCGAAAGAAAACAAGCAGGTGGATTTCCTGATGGTAAGAAATTCACGCCGCCTAGAAACACCAAAGGTTATGGTTCGTTGTCAACCTGTAAAAGTTAGGCCTTGAGCAAAAGTAAGTAGTATTATTGACATTTTGAAAGTAAATGAAACATATTATATTATACATTTGTTTATATAACCAAAAACCTTGTTAAGGTCTCAGCACATATATCAACTCGAAAAGGGATCGTCACCGTAGTGCATCGAGCTGTTTTATTGTTTGTATGAAACTCCATACTGCAACGCACTCTAATCGGAATCGTAACGTAATCGTCGCGCCTCGGAACAGGCTCGCAGTCGACGCCGTAATCGCGGTGTCGTTCAGCCGTAGCCGAGTTGGTGTAGAAGAGCTGCTGATACTGTTTGGTTACATGCATACGTTAAGGCCCCATACTCAGTCAGCCAGAAGAGCCAATCACAGCGCTCTCACGTTCCATGATTACTATGAACAATGGCGCTCTATAGTAAACGTCTCAAGCGACAAATCACTATTTTTGACACTATAAAAGTAATTTGAAAAAAAGTATAAAAACTGAAACACTTATCTTTTAGTGTACTTATCTATATTGTATTGTTAAATCTGGTGTCGATATTTTCATATTTGGAGTAGACATTTGCGTTTTGCTTTCAAAAAAAGGGTTAACATTTTTATTTTTTCTATCGAGCAAAATGAAGTGAATCGTATTTTGGAAACACTAGTCTAGTAAAGCATGTTCATGTTAATCTTGTGTGTCAGCAAGATCCATGATTGCTTTGTATGAAAAAAAACAGTAAACTGCTGACGTATTTTATCGTATATGGCCCCTAAAGTTGACACCTGGTTGCCAGCGAGGCGAAAGGCGATACGGTGACAATCCCTTTCCGATTTGATATGTGTGTTGAGACCTCAAAGTTTAATTCTTGTGTGACCACTTTACCATTAACACATAAGTTTTCATACACACAAATTCGTACTAAAGTATTATAAATGCGAATGTAAGTTTCTTTGTTACACTTTCACATGAAAACTACTAAACCAATATTATATATATATTTAAAGTAATGTAGGATACTTTTTTAATTATTTGAATGCAGTCGAAGCCGCGGGCAACAGTCAACAACAGGGCAAATCGTAACGTAATAATGACATTGTCGGTTTTGTAGTTTAACTGTGCTTAAGCATTGCATTTCACAATTAATGGTCTCGATAAGAAAAAACAATGGCGGTTTAACAATACCAACTATATTTATATTGAAACGCTTTTGAAATAGGCTTTGATCGTATAATTAAACAGCCGATTGTTCAGTTTAGTTATGAATTATGATTTATTGTTAAATAATACGTTCATTAACTATGTATACGAATTCACTATTTAATAGTTATTTGTTAATCCTTTTGTGTTTATTTTATAGGTAAATAACATTTCAGTAATTATTTCAATTAATTTATAATTACTTTGTTGTACGCTCCACTAGCTGTATAGACCTTATAATATAGAACTAACGCATTGAATAAAAACATTTTAATGATAAATACAAATTATAAGACAAAATCGCTTCCTCTGTCCCTTTGTCATATTGTATGTTTAAATCTTTAAAATTACGCAACGGATTCTGATGCGGTTTTTTTAATAGATAAGGTGACTGATGTAAAATAAGCCTTTATTTTGCTAATTCCGCGTAAGCTTACGCGGCTAATAAAGGCTTATTTTACATCTGTTACAATGGATTTCCGCAAAGTAACGCCTGCTTCCATAAAATAGATGAGGTGATTGAAGAGGAAGGTTTATATGTATATTTCATAACCGTGCGAAGCCAGGGCGGGCCGTAAGTTAATTTATAATTGCTTTATTTTACGCTCTATTAAGGACTAACCCGACGAACAAAAACATTTTAATGCCAAATACGTAATATTTTTAACCGATTTCAAAAAAAGGAAGACGTGTTGTTGATGGGGCTGATTTAGATAATCCTTTTTTTATTTAAAAGATCATACTTTTGAGATGGTGCCTCCAAATCTGGACCTGGAGGAATGGTGGAAACTTTGAGGAATAGAGGAATACACTTTATTTTTGTGTGCGTAGATGATTTACATTATAGAAGTCGGGTTTTTGCATTTTTATTGCACTTACATTTTTGTAGGTTCTATTTGCATAACTTGACAGTAAGTACGTTGCCAACGTAAAATGTAAGTAAGTTTACTTAAGTAAGTTATCACCAAAGTAAGTTGAAGCAAAACTTACTTCAATAAACTAGATTAACTTCCTAACCGAACACAACGATGGCAAAGATGAATGTCATGGCAGCAGACACTACTGGCAAAATCATTGCTAACAATCTCTTGATTTCATTGATACATATGTATCTTGGGACTTAGTATCTTCGTCTAGTCGTGGGTACCCTGGTTGTGCCTCTGCCCACCTCTTCGGGGATATGGACGTGAAGATACATATGTATTTTCATGCCAAGTCCCTTTCGAGATAGGCAAATAGTATCGAGTGCCAAATTTCAGAGCCCTTGCAGACGTTTTTAGCTTCTATTTCTGGCTGGAATGTCAACCTAGCCCTCTCCGGGTACCTATATCCAACCACATTCGCATTGTGTATTTGGTTTGTCAATCTTTCATCAGATATTAATTCCACATGGCTGAACCAGAATCGTTTCTCATTTGAAAGTAAAACTTTCTACCAATCCCACTCTTTCTCGGATCTCACTGTTACAAATGCGACAAGAGAGCGTTTTATAACAGATTTTCCGTAGCGCTCTTATTTCGAACGGATTTATTCTACTCATATTTTTTCTGACAATAATTTGTTACAAGATTTTGATTAAATTTTCTTATACCGTAATAACAATGTTTGCCCTCAAGGTAGTTATTACAATAAGCTAGTGCTTTTCGTATTTGTAAAACCAAATTTTGTTTGACAATAATTTGTTTTCACCATTTCTAAGGGTTTAAATAAACAACTTTAACACAAAATAATCCAACACAATTTATTTCAAGTGAAATTAGAAATTTAGTTATGTTTTGTGCTCAACTTTTCGTGGAATTCAGGATAATTGGTTTATGAATCTTGTTGTTTCATATGTGGGTAGAGTATTTAGGTCGTGTTGGTATAGGCTTTTGTTCATATACATTTTCTTTTCAACAGACGAAAAACGGAGGAATTTCTTAATTTGACGCATACTTATATACATTTTTATGTAACACAAGGGATGAAGCTCACTGTTTCGCCCTTCGGAGTTTTGCTTAGTTACGAGCGCTAGATAGGATGCCTTTGCTTTGTTCGATGTTTCTGAGCTATTTATTACCGTCATAACATCATGGTCTCTGTGGTCTAGCGGTCTGGTATTGACGTGACTAAGGTCCTAGGTTCGATTTACAGTTCAAGACATAAAATAAAGTAAATTGTGTTTCTTTTAATTTTGAAATTAAAATAACGCTGCAGGGAATTAGATACGTGCCCGGTTGACGAAAGGCTTCCCATCTATCACATTGTGGGACCTAGTGTCTTCGGCTAGTCGTGGGTGTCCTGGTTGTGCGTTTGCCTACCTCTTTGAGGATTAGGGCGTGAAGGAACTTTTCATATAGCGCCGACATAAGTCGATCTTAAAAGTGAAGTGAGTGAAGCTACAAGCGCAATGCGTGTACCATTATAGTTAATAGCTGACATGCCTTTAAACTTGACCTATTTTGATGTTACATGTTTTTTTTATTTCACTAGAAAAAAAACCATATGCTTCTTTTAGTGTCTTTGGCTAGTCGAGGATGGCCTGACTGTACCTAAGCCTACCTCTTCGGAGATACTTTACAAGCAAAAGATTTAAAATCCGAACTCCAAGTTTTAAGTTAATATTTCAGTCTGTATTGCACTGTATTAAAGACAGTTTTATCAATTTAAACATTGGAGTACTTTCTAAATTAATAAATAAGACAGTTACAATTTAGTATTTATTAACAAATCAAGTGTGAAATGGTTAATATGTCTCTTAACCTCGTTGAAGCTAGATGTCTGCATTTCCGGGTCTCGGTGTTTATTAAATTTATTCTGGTATCTATTTAAGTATTTACATGTATTAGACCGGTTGACTAACACCCAATAACACAGGCATATAATTTGCTTACTTTGAGGTTACATTCAATTAGTGTAACTTTTCCAGGGATATTTACTATTTTTTTATTATCTTTAAAATACATTCGGATTTCCGAAGCTTGACGAATATAGTCGATGCGCATAATTTAAATAGTAGTACCACAGTCTTAATACTAACAGTCGGCCAACTCATGTACTTGCACAGAGCAACGCTGGGGGGAACGCGGGGAAGCGAGCGGCAGGGTCGGCGAGCGCAAACTCCATACAGTTTGCGATCTCTATCTAGAAGGGTTTGCACTCGTTATTTGTTAAAAAATATATTATAGTGTATTTTATTATAATGTAATACTTGCTGTCTTGTAAATTTATAATGGTTTACAGGATGTGTTCCGTTTTTATTCGCAAATAAGCCATCCGGCTTGCTGACGTTTCGTCCACAAAACTTTCATCCCCAATAGATGAAACGACACCTTTTTAATTTATTATTTTTCCACTGTCGATTCGTACACCATTAAAAAATTTTTTATACAGTCAGATACAAAGCTTTAACAAAATAAAGCGATATATTTAGGTATATGTTTTAAACTTTTATATATAAATTGATACATCAAAATCACCAAT